>JAJIBD010000503.1:0-124333 GCA_021461705.1 Cryptotis parvus
ATTTTTATTATACCACCGTGAGATATACAAATAAAAAGATATACAATTAAAAAGTTCATGTTTGGGTTTTGGTCATACAGTGTTCCAGCACCCGTCCCTCCACCAGTGCCCATCTCCCACCACCAACGCCCCCGGTTCCCTCCCCACTTCCCCAGGCCACCTCCATGGCAGGTTCTTTATTTCTTTCCCTTTCTCTCTTTCTCTTTTCCTTCCCTTCCAGACTATGGATTACAGAACATACATTAAAAGGTTGTCATGTGTATCCTTTTGCCTCTATTTAATGCTCAGTTCTAGGTTGGCATTAGTACCCTCGACAATTATTAGCACCCTGTTCCATTTTCTGTCTTACCTAACCTCTGACTCCCACACGTTTGTGATAATTTCCACCTTTGACAAGACCTCCTGATATATGTTTCACTTGACCTTGGATATTGGTATCATAATATGTACATATATATTTATGCCATGCAAATAAATGCAGTCATTCTGTATCTGGCCTCTCTCCTTCTGGCTAATTTCGCTCAACATAATCTTCTCCATGTCCATCCATTTATAGGCAAATTTTATAACTTCATTTTTCCTAACAGCTGCATAGTATTCCATTGTGTAGATGTACCAAAGCTTCTTTATCCAGTCATCGATTTTCGGGCACTCTGGTTGCTTCCAGATTCTGGCTATTGTGAATAATGCTGCTGTGAACATAAAAGTAGGGATGGTGTTTCCGCTGCGTATTTTTGGTTTCCCAGAGTAGATTCCCAGGAGTGGTATGGCTGGGTCAAATGGGAGTTCAATTTCTAGTCTTTGGAGGAAAGTCCATATTGTTTTCCAGAAAGGCTGTACCAGCCGGCATTCCCACCAACAATGGATGAGTGTCCCCTTTTCCCCCACATCCACGCCAGCACTTGTTGTTCTTGCTCTTTTGAATATGTGCCAGTCTCTGTGGTGTAAAGTGGTATCTCATTGTTGTTTTGATTTGCATCTCTCTGATGATTAGTGATGATGAGCATTTTTTCATATGTTTTTTGGCCATTCGAATTTCTTCCTTGCTGAAGTTTCTGTTCATTTCTTCTCCCCATTTTTTGATGGGGTTGTTTGTTTTCTTCTTGTAAAGTTCTACCAGTGCCTGATATATCCTGGATATTAACCCCTTATCAGATGGGTATTGGGTGAATATTCTTTCCCATTCTGTGGACTGCTTTTGTATCTTAGTCACTGTTTCTTTTGAGGTGCAGAAGCTTTTTAGTTTCATGTAGTCCCATATGTTTATCCTTTCTTCTAGTTGCTTTGTTAGTGATGTTTCACCTTTGAAGATGCCTTTAACTTCAATGTCGTGGAGGGTTTTTCCTATATTTTCTTCAATGTACTTTATGGATTCAAGTCTGATATTGAGATCTTTAATCCATTTTGATCTGATTTTTGTGCATGGTGTTAGACACAGGTCCAAATTCATTTTTTTACATGTCGCTGCCCAGTTTTCCCAACACCACTTGTTGAAGAGGCTTTCCTTACTCCATTTTAGACTCATTGCACCTTTATCAAAGATTAAATGATCATGTGTTTGAGGTTGGGTGTCAGGATACTCAATTCTATTCCATAGGTCCACAGGTCTGTTTTTATTCCAATACCATGCTGTTTTAATTACTACTGCCTTGTAGTACAGTTTGAAGTTGGGAAAGGTGATGCCTCCCATCTTCTTTTTCCCGAGGATTGCTTTAGCTATCCTTGGGGGTTTATTGTTCCATACAAATTTCAGGAGCGTTTGGTCAATTTCTTTGAAGAATGTCATCGGTATCCTCATAGGGACTGCATTGAATCTGTATAGAGCTCTAGGGAGTATTACCATTTTGACAATGTTGATTCTCCCCATCCATGAACAGGGAATGTGTTTCCATTTCCTTGTGTCCTCTTTATCTCTTGGAGCAGTGTCTTGTAGTTTTCTTTGTACAGGTCCTTTACATACTTGGGTAAGTTGATTCCTAGGTATTTGATTTTCTGTGGCACAATTGTGAATGGAATAGTTTCCTTAATATCCCTTTCTTCTCTTTCATTATTTGTATATAGGAAAGCCACTGACTTTTTGGGTGTTGATTTTGTATCCTGCCACTCTACTATATGCGTCTATTGTTTCTAGGAGTTTTTTGGTAGAGAGTTTAGGGTTCTCTAGGTATAATATCATGTCATCTGCAAATAATGATAGCTTGACTTCTTCCTTGCCTATCTGGATGCCCTTGATGTCCTTTTCTTCTCTGATTGCTATGGCAAGTATTTCCAGTACTATATTGAATAAAAAGAGGTGAGAGTGGGCAACCTTGTCTTGTCCCTGATCTCAGGGGGAAGGCTTTCAACTTTTCCCCATTTAGAATGATGCTTGCTGTGGGCTTTTTGGTAGATGGCTGTAACTATCTTGAGGAAAGTCCCTTCAATTCCCATTTTCTGGAGCGTTTTAATCATGAACGGGTGCTGGATCTTGTCAAATGCTTTTTCTGCGTCTATTGAAAGGATCATATGGTTTTTATTTTTTCTTTTATTGATATGGTGTATCATGTTGATTGACTTGCGAATGTTGAACCATCCTTGCATTCCCGGGATGAATCCTACTTGGTCATGATGTATAATCTTCTTGATGATTCTTTGCATTCTGTTTGCTAGTATTTTGTTGAAGATCTTAGCATCCGTGTTCATCAGGGATATTGGTCTGTAGTTTTCTTTCTTTGTGTTGTCTCTCCCTGCTTTGGGTATCAGGGTGATATGTGCCTCGTAGAAGCTGTTTGGGAGTGTTTCTGTTTCTTCTATTTCCTGGAAGAGCTTGAACAGGACTGGCAGTAGGTCCTCCTTAAAGGTTTGGTAGAGTTCACTAGTGAATCCGTCTGGACCTGGGCTTTTGTGTTTGGGCAGACTTTTTAATTACTGTTTCTATTTCCTCGATGGTGATAGGCTTATTCAGGTATTGGAGGTCTTCTTGTTTCAGCCGTGGGAGGTTATAGGACTTCAGGAATTGATCCATTTCTTCTAGATTCTCATGTTTCACGGCATACAGGCTCTCAAAGTAATCTCTGATGATCTTTTGGATTTCTGTGGTTTCTGTTGTGATGTCACCCTTTTTATTTCTGATTCTGTTTATTTGGGTTTTCTCTTTCCCTGTCCTTACAAGTCTTGCCAATGGTTTGTCAATCTTGTTTATTTTTTCAAAAAACCAGCTCTTGGTTTCATTAATCTTTTGGATTGTTTTTTTGGTTTCCAACTCATTGATTTCCTCTCTAAGTTTTATTATTTCCTTTTTTTCTGCCTGGGTTGGGCTCCTTTTGTTGGTCTTTTTCTAATGTCTTCAGCTGTGTAGTCAGGTTATTTATGTGGGCCCTTTCTTGTTTCTTGATGAATGCTTGCAGAGCTATAAACTTCCCTCTTAACACGGCTTTTGCCGTATCCCATAAATTCTTATAATTGGTGTCTTCATTTTCATTTGTTTCCAGAAATCTTTGGATTTCCTGTTTGATTTCTTCTATGACCCATTTGTTGTTCAGGAGTGAGCTGTTCAGTTTCCAGGTCAGGTGTTTGGTTTGACTCCCTGTTTCTGTGTATGGTTAACTTCCATTTTCAGTGCATCATGGTCTGAAAAGATAGCTGTCACAATTTCTATCTTTTTTATTTTATTGAGGTATGCTTTGTGGCTCAGCATGTGGTCTATCTTGGAGAATGTTCCATGTGCACTAGAGAAAAATGTGTATTCAGCTTTTTTTGGCATGAAAAGCCCTGTATATATCCACTAGCTCTCTTTCTTCCATTTCTTCCTTCAGGGCCAATATTTCCTTGGTGAGTTTCAGTCTTGTTGATCTATCCATCATTGATAGAGCAGTGTTGAAGTCTCCAACTATTATTGTGCTACTGTTAATGTCTTCTTTGAGGTCTCTTAGCAGTTGTTTTATGTATTTTGCTGACCCCTCGTTGGGTGCATATATGTTTAGTAGTGTAATTTCTTCCTGGTGTACATACCCCTTAATTAATAAGAAGTGGCCTTCTTTGTCCCTTCTAACCTTTTTCAGCCTGAAGTCTATATTATCTGATACTAATATGGCCACACCAACCTTTTTGGAGGAGTTGTTTGCATGGAGAATTGTCTTCCAACCTTTGACTGTGAGTCTCTGTTTGTTCTGATTATTCAGATGCGTTTCTTGTAGACAGCAGAATGTTGGGTTCAATTTTTTAATCCATTTTGTCACTCTGTGTCTTTTTACCATTGACATTGAGAGAGATTATTGTCATTGGATTTTGTGCCATCTTTCTTTTTTGTGTTTGTTGTGCTTATGGGTTTGGTCGCATTACAGTAGCCCCTTCAGTCCTTCTTTTAAAGTTGGTTTTGAGTCCATGAAGTTCCTGAGTTGTTGCTTATCCATGAAGTTGTGTATCATTCCTTCATATCTGAATGTGAACCTGGCCGGATAAAGAATTCTTGGTGAAGCCTGCAGTTCATTGACCCTTTTCGCAATATCCCACCATTGGTTTCGGGCTCGGACTGTTTCATCAGAGAAGTCTGCTGTAAATCTTAGAGATGTTCCTTTGTATGTGATTTCCTTCTTTGATCTTGCTGCTTTCAGTATTCTATCCCTATCTATAGTTTTTGTCATTTTTATTAAGATGTGTCTTGGAGTATTCTTGTTGGGGTTTCTTTTAGCTGGTATCCTACGGGCCTCCTGGATCTTGAGGCAAGCATTCTTTAGTTCGGGAACTTTTCAGCAATTATGGCTTTGACAGTTTCTTCTTCATCAGGGTTTTCTTCTTGCCCTTCTGGGACCCCAATGATCCGTATGTTGTTTCTTCTGGCTTCATCCCGATTATCTCTTGTTGTCTGTTCGGTAATTGTGAGCCTTTTTTTCTATCTTATGGTGTTGTGTAGAGAATCTTTGGAACTCGTCTTCGAGATCACTAATTCTTTCTTCAGTAGCTATTATTCTGCTATGATGGCCTTCCACTGTGTTTTTTTATTTCATTTACCTCATTTTTAATATATGTCATTTCCATTTGCATTTTCCTCACTTCTTCTATCATGTCCTCTTGTATTTTATTGATTTTGCATTCCATTGCTTCTTTGAATTCCTTTTGAATCCTTAACAGTTCTTTCCGAAATTCTTTTTCAGAGAGGTTATACAACTCATTGGTATTGCTAGACTCATCTGGCCCAGTGACTTCACTCACAGAGCTTGATGGAATTTTGCGTTGCTTTACCATTATGACTATTGTAGGTTGCAAATGTGAGTTCTTGGGTGACTAGATAGTACAGTTAGTAGGTGTCTGGTCTGTTTGCAGAGTTTGGGTGGGTGGCAGATATATAGGAACCAAGGTTCACTGCTACCTCATGCAAGGTAGGTAGTGAGAGGGGTTTTTGAATTTTGGGATGTTCCCAGAAGCGCAGGGCCCAAGGGTCGGTCGGGTTGAAACCAAGGCAGTTTGCCTTGGCCCCCGTTGATGGAGTTTCCACTCTTCCCTGGGGCAGCTTGGGATCCGCGGAGACTCAAGAATCACACACAAACCTGTGGGGGAGTGGAGTCGTTTCCCAGAAGCGAAGGGCCCAAGGGTCGGTCCGGGTTGAAACCAAGGCAGTTTGCCTTGGTTCCCGTTGATGGAGTTTCCACTCTTCCCTGGGGCAGCTTGGGGTCCAGCGGAGACGCAAGAATCCACACACACACCTGTGGGGGAGTGGAGGCGTTTCCCCAAAGCGAAGGGCCCAAGGGTCGGTCGGGTTGAAAACAAGGCAGTTTGCCTTGGTTCCCGTTGATGGAGTTTCCGCTCTTCCCTGGGGCAGCTTGGGGTCCACGGAGACACAAGAATCCACACACACACACCTGTGGGGAGTGGAGGCGTTTCCCAAAGCGAAGGGCCCAAGGGTCGGTCGGGTTGAAACCAAGGCAGTTTGCCTTGGTT
The DNA here is from genome assembly GCA_021461705.1 of Cryptotis parvus. NCBI lineage: Eukaryota > Metazoa > Chordata > Mammalia > Eulipotyphla > Soricidae > Cryptotis > Cryptotis parvus. Next base: position 5,917 of record JAJIBD010000503.1, read on the forward strand.
CCCGTTGATGGTGTTTCCGCTCTTCCCTGGGGCAGCTTGGGGTCCACGGAGACGCAAGAATCACACACACACCTCGAGCACAGTGGTTTTCTACTGACAATCCTAAACACACCATGACAATGGCTACTGACAACACTTATTTCACATTTATCTCAACATCTATTTAAGCTTTTCCTATTCATATTCTGAAGAATCCATTCTATATTGGTTGTTGAGGTACTTATCTAAATATGGCTGATGAACATGGTGTTAGACAATAGTCAATGGAGATCCCCAAATCTTCATTGTACTATTTGAGTCCACTGTATAGGGAAATTACCGAAGTGGTCCCCCAGACCACACTTTGTGCCCACACACTTCGTTTCTAGAAAATGTGATGGGACACTTATTAGATGAATATACTAGTCTGTGAGATAATGCGTGGACGCAGATCACTCATGCACCACGGGGGTTAGATGGAACTCTGCCAAGCTGTGGAGTCCGGACCTTAAAGTGGCTGCAGTTGTGATTCATGAGGTTTTCTGGCCTTTGCTTGCTTATTATTATCATTTGAATGAATTATTAGTAGTAACCTTGATAATATACTGCCTATATTAAGAATGAACTTTCTTTCATCCCATTAGCCATATGTCCCTGACAACAAAGTTATATCCCTTGTAGATTTGAATAAGTTAGCTACAATGATAATTTCAAATTGAAAAAAAATAACAATCTGGGGCCTGAGTGATAGCACAGTGGGTAGGGCATTTGTCTTGCTTGAGGCCAACCGGGATCCTATTCCCAGCATCCCATATGGTTCCCTGAGCACCGCCAGGAGTAATTCCTGTGTGCAGAGCCAGGACTGATTCCTGAACATTGCTGGATGTGACCCAAAAAAGGAGAAAAATAAATGTAGCAAACAGTATTTTGTAGTTATTTGAATCCCAAATTCCACCTTAAAATACTACTTCGGTTTTACTTTAGTTAAACTAATAAGAAATTTACAAGCAATTTTGTTTGATGTTTATGATACTCTTTGGAATAGTTTGGCAAGTCATCACAGTAAAGTTTTCTTGATTTTCTGCTAAACTAGAAATCTTATTTAAAATCAAGATGAAAGCAAATGAGAAATAGAAATCAAATTTTATTGAATTATATAAATAAAAATGTAATGCAAATTAAAATATATCAGAGACAAGTTCTACAAATTTTTTTTCTTAATATTATATGACACAGTATCTAGATAGGTCTTAAAATCTTTGAAGATATGTTGAAAATATCATTGATTTATTTTAATATTTTAAAAGCACAGAAACTATTATGAAATCTATAAAAATTTTGTTTTTAGAGAAATCTTCGGTTTATTAAATTATACATTCCTTTGCCTACCGAAGATTTATTTATTCTCCGAACAGTGAGGTAATATGCTACACATTCAGGATTTAGCAGTGAGCATGACTGATAAGACCTCTTTCCTCAAAAAGGATGCACTGTAATGATATAATAAATCAATTTACTGGTATAGAGTAATGAGTACAAACTGTACTAAATACAAAATAGAAAGTAAACTGCATGGCTATATATTGGGGAATTATTTGAGGTAAGACGTTAAAAGGAGATTCATTCAAGGAGGACTAATTTAAGCTATGGCAAAACCCAACTGAAACATTTCCATATAAAGGATAGAAGATGGAAGTGTAGAAAGCAATAAAACAACTGTTGTAGAAAAAGCAGAAAGGAAAGTATTGCATCTTTGTACCAGGGTTTTAGGAGTTGCAGAGATTTATTTTTTGTCTCTAATCATAAAAGACATTATAGACAGTAACCAGGAGTTTTATGTAAAGTACAATAAAAATAGTTTTATGTAAAGTACAATAAAGAACTGGGACACAATACCATTCTGCTTTTGAAATAGAATCTCTTTGTTAAGAAGGACTTGAAGGTTAGAGCTAGAGAGATAATGCAGCACGTAGGGCATTTGCCTTGCATGCAGCCAACCTGGGTTTAAACTCTGGCATCTCATAAGGTCTCCAGAGCATCGCCAGGAGTAATTCCTCAATGCAGAGTCAAAAGTAACTCTGAACATCACTGGTTATGGCACCCAAAACCAAAAGAAAGTAAATTAAAAAAAAATAAGTACTTGAGGAGAAAAGAAACAGAAATCTGTAGCCCAGTTAAACTGTGCAGTTAGCCAAAGAAAACAAAAGCTTAGGCTAAGGTGGCAGAATGTGAAGATAAGTAAACAAGCTTTACAGCTGAATTTTGCATATTTTTTCGTGTATATATGGTATACAGAAAAGAGATAAGAAAAAAGAATAAACCAAGTGCATCTTATACATTTAGTGGAAAAAGGGAAATTTTGACTTTGAGCAACTTCTAACACTGGTATAGAGAAGATTGTGAAAGAAATAAGTTCGGATACATTTGAGAGTTCTTCTCTACTAAACTGACGTATCTAATTTATATAAATGTGAAGAAGTAAAACAGTTGGCCATGAAGACTTGGAGTTCAGAGGAGTACAATGTTAAAAATAATTCAATTAAAAAATAAAAAAAAATAATTCAATTATATGCTGGAACACTATGTGACCGAAACCCCCAAGCGTGAACAACGTTGCAATTGTATATCTCACGGTGGTATAATAAAATGTTAAAAAAAATTCAATTATAAACCAGCAATTAGTCACAGATTTTCATCATTGTCTCAATGACATTACCTAGAGGGAGGGAGAGAGAGGGAGGGAGAGAGAGAGAGTAAGAGAAAGCACAGTAAATAGAGTTGAACCTAGAATTGAGACTTATAACATATATACTGAAAATACAGCAAATGCTGAGGTATAGGAGAATAATTGGATGAAAGCAAGGGGAGAACCTATCATCAGGAAAGTCAAAGAAAATAGATATTTTAAAGTTATCCAGAATGATAAAAAGAGAACAAAATTGCTTGTCAATTTCTATTTAGGTTATTAAAGTAAACCAATGTTGTTTTCAAAGATGGAATTTGAAATTCAAATAGATAACTACAAAATACTGTTTCCTTGGCTTATTATTTTTCTATTTGGAATCATCACTGTAACTCACTAAATCCTGATGGGAAGTAGCATCTGGATTACCTGCTACTAATACAACAAATTATAACAGAGAACTGCCCCTTGAATATGGCAATTCAGAAATTTCAGTTGTTGAGTGGGGAAACAAGACTATAGAATTTAATTAGCTATTAATAATTAAAAAATTAGAGGTGAGAAGGTGAAGATATGACTGAAGAAATATGATTTCAAAGATCAAACTTTTAAAAGATGAACAGACATTGGCAAAAAATCTTTCTGTTAAATTACAAATTAAAAAAAAAGATGAAATTGCTTTCTCTAGGAAGAAAATAGATGGAAACTGAAATGCTTTTCTAAGTGAAATAAGTAAGGAAATAAAAGACAATTAGATTATTTTACTCAGTCTATGGAATACGAGTAAATACGCAAATTGGCAAAACACAAGAAAAAACAAAACCTAGATTGCAAAAACTGTTACTGAAGGGAAAGAGAGAGTTTGGAGGAATTGTAGAGGAAAATTTTGTTCATGGTATGGTACTTCATTGATGGCTGTGATATGTCTTATACATGCATGGAGATATGAAACTTTACCTTTGACAATTCACAGTTCTGAAAATCAATAAGCAATTGTATGAAAGGGTTGGAGAGACAGTACAAGAGTTAAGGGGTTTGCTGAGCAACTCCAGTTCAATGCTGGCACTACACACTGTTCTAGGAGCACTATCTAGGAGTACTACAAAATGAGTCCTGGGAATAACTGTGTGAGGTCCCCAAATAAAAGACTATATAAATTAAAATGAAAAACTATAGTAACGACAAGTACTAAGTCTCCACATCTAACCTTTGCCATATTAATCGTCCCATACCACATCTCCTAGCAGCTGTTTTGAGCTAATTTCACACTGCTCACAGTTGTACTTCCAGTCACTAGGTGAAGATCGGCAAAGAAGGAGAAAAGCAATTCTTAGTTTAATTTTTCAGAGTCCCGGAGGCTAGCTACAAAGATTCACCCTCAGCACAGTAATCCAGTGGGAAGATGAATAGAAGCTCGAGAGGAAAAAACAATAACTCAGAAGTCACAACCAACACCACGCAGCTCTGTAAGTCTTCAGAGAATGACATGGTGAGGATGCTTAATGAGCTCAAAGAAATGACAGCACAGGAAGTCAGCAATTCACCAAACTGCTGAAATGAGAAAAAAAAAACAAGCATAAATGCAGAGATAAAGAGTATGGTTGGTGATATTAAAAGAAAACACATTAGGAGCATTGAGCAATGGAATAACAGTAGCTGGGGAAAAGATTGTGATACTTCAGGAAGTGAAGGAACCTCCAGAAAGCAATAGAAGATGAGGAAAAGAAAAGAAACAAACAGCACCAGAGAACTATGGAATGAGACCAAGAGGAACAAAGAAAAATTATCAGAGTCCCTGACAATCAGGATGGTGAATTTGATGAGCAATGGTTAAAAGAAATAATTTAAAGAAGTTTACAGAGTTGGGGAATACAGGTAACCTAATACAAAAAGGCCCCAATAATAATCTTTTATTTTTTATTAATAAAAGATTGAGACTCAACTCAATCTTTTATTAATACTCACTTTTATCATTAGCTATAATATATTCTAGTATAGAGCTAATATCCCATTTGTTAGGAGAAAGTGCAGTTTATACTTTTATAGGTCAATAGATCTTCACCTTTAAAGTTTTTTAATTCTCTTCACTTTTACTAAATTATACATTAGAAGAGTTTATCTTTTTCATGTAAACTTTGAACTATATGAACACATTATTATCCATAATATTAATTCTTCAAATTAACATAAAAAGGAAAAGAAAATATTTGTCAGACAGATAATAGCTGATGGGTTGTAAAATTAAGGAAGTATTTTCCTGAACTTGATGGGGAGCATGGCCAAATCTGACTTTGCTCTGTGCTTACTCCTGACTCTACTCAGGGATCACTTTTAGCAGGTGTGGGAGACCATGGGATGCTGGGAATCGAACCCAGCTCACCACACGCAAAGCAAACACCTCAGTACATGACCCACTATACCATCCATCCTTCAAGCCCCTAAGGATTTTTAAACATTTTTTAAATTTAAAATGTCAGGTCCATATTCTATACCTCCCTCATATTTGTAGCAAGAATAAGATAATAGATGGGAAACTGTTTAGTGTATTAGAGAAAATACAGAAATGAATAAAGTCCTTACGGAAAAAAATAGGAATATATTGAAGTCAGAGACCAGGTTTATATTGTGCATCTGTTCTCTGTAATGAAAGGGGGTAGAGAATAAAATATATTTTATTTATTTAAAGCTGTCACCTAGAAGATAATTTATTAGTTATAAAAATGTAATTAATAAAAGTTTATATTTTTGTTGCATGAGGGGGAACTCATAATAATCTGGCTATAATTTTGAGTACTTAAGAAAGAGAGGGTAAGATATTAATAGGTTTTTCAGAGGAAAAACTAATGACTTCTAATTTCCTTTATGAGTTCTTTTTTTTAACTTTCCATAATGATACCATTTTAGTGGAGACCAAATACCCTAATTTAGCAACAAAACTTACAGTGACCCACGTCAAGTTCATGGTGAGATTAAGTCATAAGGTATGATTCTTCAACTGGAATGATTTTCAAAATCTCCTGGGAACATAAGAAAAGAAAATTGTTTTCCTCATTCCAGAATTATTGAACCTCCAAAGCTGAAGACAGATGTGTGGGGAGATGGATTTTGACAAGCACTCTAGGATGGATGCTATCCTCTTGGCCCTGGTCTGCAGACCCGTGTGCAACAAATAATGTTGAGAGAATCTTACTGTCTTACTCCGCCTGGGCTGCCCTGCCATAAACTGGATGGCTTAATAACTACACATATTTATTGTTCACACTTGGAAAGGCCGGGAAGTCCAAGATCACAATGATGCCATATTAAGTGTCTAGAGAGGCTATTCTGGCTCTAATAATGTTGCCTTCTAAATAACTGAAATTACATGAATGATGGGATCTCTTTGTGGCAATTTTGTTCTTGATTTTTAGATTAAGTATTCAAGGCTTACTTCTGGCTATACGCTTGGGGTCACTGCTGGTTATAGTTGGTGGACCATATGCAGTGCCTGTGATTAAACCAACATCATAAATATGCAAGGCAAGCACTTCAATCTCTATATTCTCTTGGCCTGCTCTGCGGTCATTAAATAAAAAGTAGTACCTTTACTTTTCATGATAGACCCAATTTTGATCTAATCTCCCACCTCCAATGCTTTCTCATCTTAATACCATTACATTATGGGCTAGGATTTCAACATATGAATTTGCAGGAAACTCAAGTATTCAATATGTAGCATGTACCTGCTGAGCTATATCTGACTATAGGGATAAAACTTTTGCTTTGTATGTGTGTGGCCCAGGGTTTGATCCCTGAAACCACACATGTGCACAAAGTCAGCAAAACACAACCACATAGAACATGCTAGGAATAGCTAACAACTAGTAACCAGAGGGATGCCATGCAGTCAATCTTTAGGCAGCATCACAAACTACAGATATTATTATTCTCACCAATGAAGATTCATTTCACCAGGCATTAATGAGTAGTCAGTGTTTTACTAAGAGTATAAAGAGTCAAGTAAAGTTGACAGTAATAAAATGCACAACATTAAATCAATATCATATGTTTCTTAATTTCTCTTGCCAAATACCTGGGTTGCTTCATTTGTACAGATGTCCATTTTCTTTCTAAAGCTGCCTGGATATTTCATCTTGGCTTTTACATGAATTTCATTTGTAGGCAGAGGAACTTAACTCCGTATAAATTATACAATGTTATACTTAGGCATCCTGTAGTACTTTTGTTCAAATTTTTTTAAACCTCAGCAAAAGGAATATAAAAAACATTTCCTGTACATTTTTGAGGAGTGACAAATACCCAGAGGATGTTCTGTTACCTATTTTTCTGAAGGGGAGTGTAACCATTGATATATTAAATATACTGCACTATCTCTTTTTAGGGAAAACTAACTATGATTTACAAAATGAGAAATTTAGAAAGGAACATAACAAAGGCCAACTGGACTTCATGGATGTTGGTATAAAATTCTAGTGGTTAAGATGCTTCTACTCAGCCAAGAAGCCTTTTAACTTAAAACTTGTAGGGCAAACTTTTTTGATCTTATATCACGGACAAATGTAGAGTAACTTCTTTTCAGGTACCTGAAATCTTAGTAGTGGACCCAAAGGTCATATATTGAAAGATAAGTAATAGTGTTTTCTAGCACAGAATTGCCAATTAGGGACTAAAGAACTCTTCCGTAAGCCCAAAGTGAAACTCAAGGGTTGATGAGATGAAGATGTCTTTAGAAATTGGTTTTAAGGTACATTTATCAATTTAAATTAGAAGCTGGGTTATAAGAAGACTATAACTGGCATTTTGACTAACTGAAGTTAGATTTTCAATTAGAAATAGACAGAGTAATTTTAGAAGTAATTTTTGAAGTAGGAATTGTTAACTAGTCTTGTTTCCATGTGATATTGTCAATGTGAAGATACTTCTGGCAATATTTTCATATAATTAATAATAATAAAAATAAATAATCACTTGTATCACTTGTCTTCCAGCTCATTGATTTGCTCGAGCAGGAAGCAGTAACATCTCCATACATCCTGTCACATGCTAGTGTACCCCAAGTGCATCTGCTCGCTCCAGGAACATAAAGAGCCTCAAACCATTCTGTCAGGTCATGGAAATGAGGTACTGGTATTTGGCATGTCAAGTACAACACAGGTAGCTTGCCAGGCTCTGCCATGCAGGTGGGATATTCTTATAATCTCATCTCATGCATTTATTGATGTGCCAGGCTTGCAAATCAGCTCTTCTGCTGGGTGGAGTTCTGACGAACTGGGGAGTCCAGATGTGGAAAATGGCAGCCCTCATTGTGTGGGGGTTCCTGTGGCTTCTTGAAAGACTCTGCTGGGGTGGAGGGCCAGGGCTAGAACTTGCCATTGCTCCCGGGCACCTCGTGATCAGCTGGGCACAGGGAGAGCCTGTAGCAGCGCTGCCCAGTGTATGTGAGTCTCTTTTGGCTAAGATCAAGTATGTAGATGCTAGCATATTGAGGGAATATATATATATACACGTATAATAGATGTCAGCATACTGGTGGAATATATAAGAATTCCATATAATATATGCTGACAAAATTAACATATACTTTTGGCCATGGTACTAAACTTAAACATTTTATTAAAGGCTCATTCTGAAGGTGGAAAGTAAGTGCCCTACCCACTGAAGGACAGGTAGTATACTTGCTTTGCATGTGACCTGGTTTCAATACTCAGCACCCCATATGATCCCCTGGGCCTACCAGGAGTGATCTCTAAGCACAGAGCTAGGAATAAGCCCCAACACCACCATTGTGGTACCTCAAAACAAACAAAAACTTTGATGAATTAACATCCTTTAAATCTTTATTTATAAATGCAAAATAGTCTCTGTACCTGGTACATAAACTTTGGGAGTATGTTCAGGAATGTTTGGATGAAAAAACACTTATTGATTTTTTTTGTCTTGAGTTCAAAAAGGAACAAGCAATATTATCAACAAAATTTAAGAATAATGAGGATAGTGGTTAAGAGTCATCAAAAATGAGAAGAAATGAACAGAAACTTTCTCATAGAAGAAATATAAATAGCCACATGAAAAAATGCTGTACATCACTAATCACCAGGAAGATGCAAATCAAATCAAAATCACAATGAGATGTCTCACAAAACAGAGACTAGCACAAATCCAAGAAAACAAGAACAGCCAGTGCAGGCTTGGATGCAGGTAGAAAGGGACTCTCCATTGTTGGTGTGAATGCTGACTGGTACAGCCTTTTGGATAACAATATGGGCATTCCCCAAAACACTAAAAAATTGAGCTTCCATATGCTCAGCAATACCACTTCTGAGAATATAAACCTTGGGGTTTCAAAAACACAGAGCAGAAACACCATCTGCACTTCAATGTTTATTGCAGTACTATTCACAATAGCCAGAATCTAGAAAGAACCTGAGTGTCCCAAAACAGACAACTGTTAAAAAAAAAGAACAGAAAAGAAAAACTATGGTATGTCTACACAATGGAATACAACACAGCTGTTAGGAAGAATGAAGTCATTAAATATACCTATAAATAGACAGACATGAAGAATATCATGCTGAATAAAATGATTCAGAGCAGAGGGATAGACACAGAATGATTACACTCATTTCTGGAGTGTAAAAAACATAATATTTATGAATCCAATATCCAAGGAGAGTAGAAACAGGGCCAGGTGCTTTTGCTAAGGCTTTTAAATAAAGGAAGAGGAGGGAGATTTGTGGCTTCCCCCTCAGGGGGTCCCAAGGCTGCAGGCTCAAGGGACCTCCCTCTGGATCCCACAACCCTAACAGTACTTGGGAATCAGGGGGTGACTATGGGAGCAGATACCAGGCTTAGTGGGGTCCCCATTGCTCACAGTTCTTTAGGGCCCCTGAGCTGTGACTGGGGAACACACTGTTCCCACTAACCCACCAACAGAAGAAACAAGGCCAGAGGTTCCTGAAGGTTACATTTAATAAGTCCTCTGTTACTTGTTACTTTTTGCTCCACCTCGCTGCTCACTGCAGGAACGTCTCTCCTTGGACCTTTGGATCTCTCCCAGCAGGTTCTGCAGGCTGCTCTCCTCCACACTTCTGTGCCAGCTCCTCTCTTCAGGGTCTCTTTCTTCTGGACATCTTTGTTCAGGGCCTTCCAGGTCCTCTCTCAGGACCTCTCTTTCAGTACCTCTTTTCTTAGATTCTTTATGTTCAGGGCTTTTCTCTTTAGGGCATTAAAAAAAATGTTTCTCTATCTAAGTCCCTAATTTTGTTTCCTATTTCACCATTTTTGGCCTGTTGCCTCTGTTTCTGTTACTCTGTGTCCGTAATCTAGTTCTTTGTTTCCCTGCTGTTTGGTCCTGTTGCCCTGTTGCCCTGTAGCCCTGTTGCCCTGTAGCGTTGGTGTTAGCCCTTGGTATCAGGCACCAGCCTTGTGGCTCTGGTGCTGGTGCTCAGGCCTAGGTACCAGGAGCAGATTCTTTCCCCTGGTGTTGTCTATCCTGCCCAGACGCCAGAGGCCCGGTGGCCCAGGTGGTCTTGCAGCTCATACACCAGGGAATGCTGCTCTCTCTATCTGGAAGCCCTCTCCCCTCTCCCCTGATGCTCTCAGGGCGCCATTTATAGTCTCAGGCCAGATTTAGAATCCTGGCCTCAAATGACCATTCCCTAACAAGCATTCTCTTACAGGTTTGGTCCATGTTTGGAAGCTTGTTTAAAACTCTTGGGTAAAAGGCAGTTGGAACAGAGAAGGGACCTCTATAACAAAGGTAGTGGTAAATGAACACTGAATAAAAACTAAGTGCAGTGATAGTACAGTGATAGTACAGTGGATAGGGCACTTAATTGCATGCGGCCGACCAGTGTACAATCCCCAGCATCCCTATGGTCCCCTGAGTGCCACCAGGAGTAATTCCTGAGTGCAGAGCCAGGAGTAACACTTGAGCATAGCTGGGTGTGACCCCTCAAAAAAAATCTAAGTGCAAAATAGGTAAGGGAACAAACATGGTAATCTCTCAGTATATGTATTTCAGACCATAATATCCAATGGGAAACATAGAGAGAGAGAAAAATGAAAATGCCTGCTGTAGAGACAGGCTCAGGAGGGGGTGGCAATGTGGTGGGAGAATGGCATTAGGTTAAAGGGGCACACTGTTGTGCCCCTGGGAAATGTGCACTGGTGGAGCGATGGATATTGGAGCACTTTGTGACTGAAACCCAATTATGAACAGCCTTCTAAATGTATGGCATGGTGACTCAATAAAATAAAAATACTTGTCACTTGTCACATGTCATCCCATTGTTCATCAATTTGCTCGAAGTGGAGCCAGTAATGTCTCCATTCATTTGAAAGGAGGTCCATTATTGTTACTGTTTTTGGCATATCAAATACACCACGGGTAGCTTGTCAGGCTTTGTTGTGACTCTGGGTTCATCCCAGGGGGCCCAGTCTTTTTCTATGTCAGACCATCAACCATCCAGGACCCACGGGGCAGAGCCCTGGGTATAGACAATCCTGTTTCCTGTCTGCCACATGCTAATGCAGCCGGGCACTACACCCACACCTGTGACACATCGAGGGGCAGGAAAGTAAAATAAAAATAAAATAAAATAAATAGCTGCTGCTACATCTAAAAAAGTTCTCATATAGGATTAATCTACCTTTAAGTTTAAAGGTTTAAATTCATACTACAAACATTCTAAGACAAAATCTCAACAGAAATATTGACTAAATTCTAAAATTCTGAATGATTTTATTATCAAGAGTATCCAAAACATTCTATGCTATATTTTTTCAATTTTCAATTTCCTGGTAAAAGAATAAGAAAACCAAGAAAGTGATCATAAAAGAATAACTTATGTCAGCTTGTTAAAATAGAAGCTTGGTTTGAAATTGCTTAAATCATGTGATTCTTAAAATATTTTTATAATAGATAAAATATATTTAATTATAATTACCTGTAAATTAACATTTTTTCTTTCAAGGATCAGATAAAAATAACACAATTCATAGTACCTTATCTGATCTACATTCCCATATAATATGCTTATATTTAAATGTAAAGGATGATTCAACTTTTACTGAGTTCATGTGTTAGTATATATTTTCTTATAAACTTCATAAAATATTGTCTAAATTATGGGATAAGTTCAAGAGGAACAATAAAAGAATCATCGGAGTCACTGAAGAGCAAGAAGGCAAATGTAAAGAAACCATAGTTAAAGAAATCATTGATAAGCACTTCCCAGAGTTGAGGATTAAAGGTGCTGAGATTCCAGAATCCTAAACAGTCCCAGTAAAAACTAACCCAATTTGAAAACTGCATGGCACATTATACTGAAAATGACAGCTTCCAAAGATAGAGTCAGAATATTGAAAGATAAAAAAAGGAACTTGCCTACATAGGAAAGTTCATAAAATGTACCCCAGATCTATCAAATGAGACTCTACAAGCCAGAAGAATATGGAAAGATATAGTACTAAAACCTCAACAAACTGAACACTTCACCAAAAATAATCAGCTAGATTATCTATTCTAGATATTCCAGCTATATTAACTATTTCTAACAAGCTAGATTATCATTTATATTTGAAGAAACAGTACATAGCTTCATGGACAGGCACCAACTCAGGGATTCTTAACGCTGAAATTAATTTTGTAAGAAACCTTAAAATAGCTTCTTTACAGGACAGGAGAAACTTCCCATCAAGTGATTTTGAATATAGTACTCACCAATGTTGTGTATGGTTGTCCTCGACTACATTAATAAGGCTTAAAATATATAGCAATTACTCATCACAAATTAACTTTTATTGATAATTCTAATGATTGTAATAATTGATAATAATTGATGATTCTATTAATTCTATCTGCCATTCTTTTAAGTTTTTTGGATCAACTAATATGAAATAAAATGTCTATATACCTGACAAATGGGCAAAAATAAAGAAATCTCATTTAAGAGATGAAAGATATGATTACCACAATAAGGCTAAAGTACAACATTGTTGCAGGACTCCTTTAAGGGCCGCTGCATTTGGCTCAAAACATTAGCATAATAAAGGGCCTAGGTGAGGTGCAGGGAGGGATTACCTAAGGACATTTGACCATCCCTGCTTTCCATAACAGTGGTAGGAAGGTCTGAGTTGCAGGGGTATAAACTAGCCGGTTTTTACTCTCACGCGCTTCTTTGGGGGCTCTTCCACGCGGTCGCCCTGCTTGGAAGTCTGCTTCTCCTTTCTCAAAGCCTTACACGTGGTGGTCGCCATCTTGGCCTACACGTGGCTGGGGTTCTAGCCTGGAATCCTAAGCACCGGGCTTTTCCTTTTGCTGATTTGTATGCCTGAACCTGTGATAAGTAAAGCCTTTTAAAACTGCATCGGATTCCTGAGTTTTCATCCATTCCTTGCCGGCTCGGAGGTAGAAGAGAACTCGCTTCCCGGCACTGTCGGGGACCCCAGTGGAGCGCCCCTACACAACATAAAATTTTATGTAATATTTATTAGATGCTAGAGTTAAAAACTTAGTTATGTAACTAGAATAGACAATACACTATATTCTATTAAATGATTTGAATTTCCTTATATATATTTATTATATAAAGGAAACATCATATAGCAGTTAAATACTACAAATTGACTTTTCTTCATTTATCTTCTGATAATTCCATTTGCCATTTTTTGGTGCAAGCAAAATGAAATAAATTTTCTATATGCCTGCTAGAGGGAAAGGTTAGAGGACAGCAGCGACTTTGTGGACACTGGTGGTGGGACTGGTATTGCAACATTGTGTCTCTAAAATAATTCTACTGTGAACAGCATTGTAAATCATAGTGTATTAATAAAAACATTAATATTAAAGAAAGAAAATGAACAAAAATATAGTCTAAAATATTTGGTTTCAGGGCACATAGAAGAGCAATGAAAATAACAATAGTTTATCTTTTTTCACAATAGTTGATTAAATGAATATTTCCATAAAATTCATGATCTTAGTATACAGGGAAGACAAACAGGAATTATCTATTGAAATATGTAGAAAATACTTACAAGGAAAATGAAGCACATGTAAACTTTTCAATGCCATAAAAACTCTCTTAAATCGAGTGCAGTATAGAAAACAACAGAGAGAGTGATGTAAAGTGAAAATGAGATGCAAAGATCAGACATTCTAGGTCTTGAAGGTCTTTGTAAGTAATTTAGAACTTATCCTAATAGAAAACATTTGAATGACATCAGAGAGAAGTAGGGAAATTCAGCATTAAAATACAATATAAGGATTTGATCTTTCTGATTACAGAGGAATGGAAGAATACCTTAGTGAATGCAACATCAGTTAGTGCTAGTAGGGTCAACGTGAATAAAAGATGTTCTAGAGTTGATAATTACTTTCCAAATATATTAAAAACATCTTAAAACCAGGCATTATATTCCACATGTGTCACTTCTTACAATAACCTTTAATTTATTTTTAATTATATGTGTTTCTATTTTATGTTCGCCTAAATTAGTTTCTGTATGTCAAGAGCTTCTATATCAAATTGTCTAACCATACATTTTATGCTCATATGTCCTCTTTTGACACAAATATTAATTTTCTCCAGTCTATAAAATGAATGGACTTTAAATCATGGATTATAATTTAATATTGTGATTACTCAACTTGAAGCAAATAAAACCTCTATTGACTTCCCCACAAATATCAGTGAAAACTGAATATGGTGTTAGCATGTTTTATTTCTAAATTCATCCCTTTTAATATTAAATTATTTAAATCCTATATTCTACTCAAACATTTGTTCATTTCAGGGCAATAATATTTAAAATAAAACTTAATTAAGGCAAATTATTTAATTGGCCTTAAACTTTATCAGAGATTGGGAACACACTCTAGTGCTAAACCTCATAAGCCGGCACATGGTTTCTGAAAGATTTCACTGAGAAAATTATAGACAGAACCTTAGGAAAATAGGTTGCCTGCAAAAACCATTCCCTTATTTAAGGAAGTAAAAAATCAATGTTGACCTTGGTCTAGTTTCTTTCTTGAATGTGGACCATCTGCATGATTTACGCCTGGGAGAAAGATTTATCTCATTCCTGGGATAGCCTCTTATCAGCAGCTATCAGTGTCCTCTTGGGGAGTATTTTCTGAGTTTCTACAAGTTTCTTGGGGCTTTGTCTCATGAGAACAGAAACCTCCTGGAATCTCTTGGAGGGGCAAGTGCTAGGGACTTATTTCTCCATGCATTTACCTGAAAGGTTTATGACTTGTGCACCTCAATGGGTTCCATATTGACTTCCTTTATCATGATTGTGCCTGAGAACAAAGAATCTGTTCAACATGTGCATGACCTGTTATAAATGCAGCACTCAGCCTCACAATGGCACATTCGCTATTCAATACCCATCACATAGTTAACTAGGCTAGTTGAATAAAATCATGAATTGTACATCTAATCTCTATGACACTGTGACAAGAGTCTTTGACTTTTGTCTTCAGTGTGTAATTGCTAACTAACCAGAGTGAGAGCTATCACATTTATTGAGACTTCTTTTAGTTGCTTCTATTTTCTTTCTCAGGGTAATGGAACTATTGTAATATAATGTATATATGGATATCTCCTTTATTCTTTACTACTCATTATTCTTTTTCTTATTTGAAGTTTTTATAATTGTGAAGGGCTTCCAAATGATGCTCACACAGCTTAGGAGAAACTTTCAGCTATTCTTAGCTTAATTGTTCTGGCATTTGTATGGTAGGGTCTGAGGATACAAGGTACAAAACATATAAGGTATGTGCCCTAACTCTTATATTAGTCCTCATTCTTTTTCCTTTCTTTTTCTTTTTTTAGGATTTATTGGGTTATTCCTGACTATGCTCAGGGATTTCGCTTGGTTCTGCACTTAGGAATTACTCCTGATAGTGCTCAGGGGACTATATGTGATGCCAGGGATCAAACCTGGCAAGGCAAACACCCATTGCCTGGTCCCAATCCTCATTCTATGAAAAAAGTTATCAAGAACCTACCTCAAAATCTTACTCACTATGACACAAGGAAAAGTCAGGTTAAAAAAATAGTATAGAAATGTTTGCTTGTTTCTTTTCGTGTTCTCCTATGTTCAGTAATCAATGTCCTGTCAACATGCCAGTGCTGTAACACAGGAGCGGGCTGCCTCAAAGACACTGTGACAATTCAGTTCTCACTACAGAGATTTGCATGATAAACTATGACATATGTTGTCTTAAAAACAGACTATCCTGTCAGGTAAAAATGACTTAAATATAACAGAATTCAATGCTACAATTAACCCAGTGTGACAAGGAACAGTGTGACTTCAAGCACATGTAAGGACAAGATCCAAGCACAGATAGGTAGATTCCAATTGATTGAATATGAAAATTCAGGAGTGTAGAGACAAGATTATAACTAAAACTAAGTAATCTTTGTTTTTGTAAACTTTAGCATTTTTACCAAATTTCAATAAGTGATTATATTATTCAGGTTTTTTAAGTCTACTAATGAAGGGCCTACTAAGTAATTTTCAGACACATTGCTCTCTATTTGGAAGGTTTAAGAATAAATTTTATGCAACATTTCCTTAATTTACTAATCATTTTTTTATATTACTACTTACTTATACCTAAGAGTTCCTGACTTTTTCCTGACCAATGAGGCTTAACTCAGTAAATAACCATCCTATTTGCAA
This sequence comes from Cryptotis parvus, assembly GCA_021461705.1. Lineage (NCBI taxonomy): Eukaryota > Metazoa > Chordata > Mammalia > Eulipotyphla > Soricidae > Cryptotis > Cryptotis parvus. Next base: position 22,277 of record JAJIBD010000503.1, read on the forward strand.
AACATACCTTTTGAGCACAACAGTAATGCCATCAGCTAGTTCTTTAACCTTAATTAGGAACTATCATCTCCATGGGGAGACACAGTTTTCCTTAAGCCTAAACTCAGCAATTCATGGGGCTCCACCATTGTTGCCAAGATTTTCCCACAATAATGCAAGAGAGGAATCCACACACAGGCAGTGGCTCTCCAGTCCAGTACAGTATATCTTCATTGCCAACTCTTCAATCCTTCACACTGATCTGTTGCTTGAACATCTGTAAAGTTTATCCCTACTGTACCTTCAGGTTAACTCAGCCACTCCTGCCATCCAGCACCACACTTCAGACTCAATTGATTCTGGGTAAGAATGTTTCTGCAGCTAGGTTGCTGCTCCTTTAAAATAGCACACTACACCTGAGGAATTAGGACCTCCCTTCAATGCTTTATTATTCCCAATACTGATAATTCTATCTATACTTATGATGATTGATGCCAGTGGGGTTCCGGGGTGACTTCTGTGAAGTGGGGAGGAGACAGACTGCTGCTTTCTCTCTACCCACCTCTGGGAACAGCTGGGAAATCAAGGCCTGCTGAGACTCTGCCTTGGGCTTTGTTTTTGTAGGAAAGTAAGGAAAGTAAGTCCTAGAACGTACCCAAGCCTTTTTGGGGTATGTCATCTTTGCCACGCAGAAAAGAATTTCAGAAGGAGAGGAGCAGTGGGATCAAAGAGGTTTGACTTGGAAGTTTTGAGGAAGGAGTGTGAAGAGCCAGAGAGAGAGAGAGAGAGAGAGAGAGAGAGAGAGAGAGAGAGAGAGAGAGAGAGAGAGAGAGAGATTTGAGAAAACAATAGAGGACATGGTCTTCTCCAAGGTAGACAGAGAGTCCCAGCCCCAGTGCTGAGCCAAGATTAAAGTACGGAGGAATAAAAGTACACATTTCAAGAGCAGGGACACAGCAACACATGCTCAGGAAACACATAACTGGGCAACAGCACATGGGCACAGGCAGCTCATTGGGGCACCCGCTTTATTCCCAGTTGGTTTTTATAGGGTTTTTCCCAAGTTGCCCCACACAAGGCTTGTATCTAGGCAAGAGTTCTAACATGATTGCCAAAGGGTAGAGTTTGGAATAGTTAATGGTCTTTTTGTAGTAATCCATTATTATTTTTTTTAGATTTGATTATGTTTATTTCTTAGCTTTTTTTTTTTTTTAGTTAACCAATGATTTATTGTTTGGGGAGGGAAGTCCATTTTATATTTTTCTAATTTAATATTTTTATTATACCACCATGATATATAAAATTACAAAGATGTTCATATTGGGTTATGTCTTACAGTGTTCCTGTGCCCCTCCCTCCACCAGTGCCCATTTCCCACCACCAACATTCCCTATTCCCTCCACCTCCTCCCCAGCCTGCCTCTATGGACAGTTTATTATCTCTTTCTTTTTCTCTCTCTTCCTTCTCTTACACATTGTGGATTGCAATACATACATTTAGAGGTCATCATATGTATCTTACTGCCTGTATTTAATGCTCATTTTTAGGTTGGTATTAGTACTTTCGACAATTATTAGCACACTATTCCCTTCTCTGTCTTACCTAACCTCTGACTCCCACATGTTTGTATAATTTTCACCTTTGATGATATCTACAAATAACTAAGTGAATAGTTGTATAGATAGATAGATAGATAGATAGATAGATAGATAGATAGATAGATAGATAGATAGATAGATAGATAGATAGATAGATAGATAGATAGATAGATAGATAGATAGATAGATAGATAGATAGATAGATAGATAGATAGATGATATAGAGAGAGAGTCTTTTTTCTTCCCTTTTTGGGGAAGAAACTTGAGATAGTTCACTGAGTGGAAAGTAAAACAGAGGAAAACACTCAAATGGAGACAGTGGAATGGAAATGCTGAGTACCAGTTCCTTTGTCAACATTCTCTTGTCATAAAAATAAAATTTACACCAAAATTTTGAATTAATCACAGAAGTTTGCCTGAGGCTCTGGCACTCAAGGTCAAGCAAAAACAGCCAGAGAAGAAAGAATTCCATGGAGCAGCACAAATTAGCAGTATAAAAGGAATGAAGGCATATAGAACCTTGCCCTGGATAAAAGTCCCACTAGGAAGAAGCTACTAAAGTCCCAAGCAATGCCCTAGGAAATAAGGAACATTGTTTGCTGAGCTGAAATTTATTTTCAAAACAAGTCAATGGGCAGCAGAGACTCTGGGACCTATTTGGTGACAGATGGAGCCACAGTCATCACCTCAGTGGTCTCACGATCTGGCAGAAGATGCTATTCCTGAGGCGAGCTCTGCCCAGAGCGAAACCAATAGCTCAGGGAGGCAGCTGCTTTACTACACTTTCTAAGACTAAGCAACACACCCGACTTCCTACTGTTCCACAGTTGTCTGCTAGCAAGCAAGCCTCGCTTTCTAAATATCAGCCATTTCATGAAGAGCTCTTGCTCTCTTTGAAGATATTCAGAGTTACACTGACACCATATGAACTCAACAGCAGAGCATGAAGAATGCCAGGCCCTGCTGACCTTGAACCTGATTGCCACTGAAGCCTTCTCAGTGAGGACATTCAAGAATCTCAGTTAGGCATTTGCAGTCTAAAGCCTGGTCCTCCAAGGTAAAATAAATTTGACACATATTTCAAGAACACACAGTCCAATGTTCATGTGTTCTCAAGAACTCATATCTAGACCCTTGGAACATGCATAAATTATTCCCTTAGGGACTCAAAGTCATGTGTCCCAGATAACCAAAAGGCACTATGTAAATATGACTCAGGCTAACACTAGGCAGTAGTGACTGTGTACCCATAGTTCAGCTATGTTCAAATGTGAGGCATGGGTACACTGGGGAATGCCTTTGAATATATAATATAGTACAGACTGTGTTAAGATTAATCCATGTGCCTTTCCAAACACAATGTCGCACCATCAAATATCACATATTAGCTGCTGCCAGGGTTAAGGAAACACAAATGTCCCTGTTGATATGGCATTATTTCTATTAGATCATTGCAGTTGTACTCCTGGCAATGCCCACTACAGTCAGACTCGGACACCACCACCATAGTCAGGCAGCAGCAACGTAGCACCCTGGGGCACATTCTAGGTTTGGTGTTTTTACTATTATGAGATATGTAAGGACAAAAGAATTACTGATGTGCCACAGACAAGCCCTGGTGAAGGTGTTGAAAGCAGGTTTATTCTGAGACTTAAGAAAAGAGAAATAACTTTTTTCCTAACAGCTGCATAGTATTCCATTGTGGATCAGGAGGCCTGTCAAAGGTAGAAATTACCACGAACATGTGGGAGTCAGAGGTTAGGTAAGACAGAGAAGAGAACAGTGTGCTAATAATTATCGAAAGTAATAATACCAACCTAGAACTGAGCATTGAACACAGGCAAAAAGATACTCATGATGACCTCTATTTAAATCTATAAATGCATACATTTATAAATGTATTTATTTATAAATGCATATATTTGTATGCATTGCAATCCATGATGTAAGAGAAGGAAAAGAGAAAGAGAGGAAAGAGATAAAGAACCTGCCATAGAGGCAGACTATGGGAGGAGAGGGAATCAGAGGACATTGGTGATGGGAAATGGGCACTGGTGGAGGGATGGGTGCTGGAACACTGTATACTGAAACCCAAACACTAATATTTTTTGTAATTGTATATCTCATGGTGGTATAGTAATTTAAAAAATAATTATTTGAAGAAAAGTATATTTAAAAAAGATAAAATATATTCCAAACTCAAATAAGAAATAAAATGTAGTTAAATACAAAAAAAAGAAAAGAGAAATAAAGGAGAAAACACATGCGACCAGGGGGCTCAAAATCTTGTGGACTAAGTGTGTGATTCTCCACAACCTACCTTACTTATTGTCTTAAACCAACAATCATTGGGAGAATAAGCACAGGCATTGTTAAACATTTGCCTATCTAGGCTAAACAAAGCAGGACACTGGTGGGCATCTAGATCCACACAAATTTACAAACATATTCACTGTCTGCAATTTATAATTACAAATATAAAAGTGTCTCCCAAGATATCTTGGACTTGAACTCACATCCACAGTCCTCATGTAGTGTTGGAGGATAGATTTAGCTATTCTGGGAGTTTTGTTGTTTTGCCCACTCCCAGCTTAATCAATTTAAGTCAAGGTTCATTCTAATGAGATTTCTCTTCTATGTAAATACTCTAGAGGTATACAGAGTCACCTTGATGAATACTTACTCAACATCTACTAAGACTTCTTGTTTTCTAGATTGGGCACAGCTCCTCTTTATACCCACTGCACCCCATGGGACAGTTAGAATTTACCAGGAGACAACCACCCTGGCTACGTTGAGACTATAGGAAGACTATAGGAAGGATCATACTAGTTTGCTCTAAGCAGGCGAATGTGACCCTTTCAGTACACGAGAACAAGATACTCAGAATCACCCTGGTGCAGAATAATAAGGACCTTATGGGTACCATCTAGATTACATGAAGCTCAGAAGTTAAGATGTATTACTTTATATCAGCCCTCTCTCTCTCCAGTGTTTTACATAAGAGATAATCTCCTTAGTCCTTGGCATAACCTTTGTTTATACCTGCAATAAGGTGTGGCACTACACTCGTTTAGGTTCTTTGTTGACAGACAACCTCCCTGATTGTTACTTTGTGTATATAAGGGGCTGCTTGAGGCCCCCTTCACCTTTTGCCTTTTGGTTCCTCAGCCTTCAGCTTTTGGTTCCTCGGCTTTTGGCTTTTGGCTTTTGGCCTTTTGCTCTTTGGCCTTTTGCTCCTTCTTCTGGGTAGGACTCAGCTCGGTTGAGATCCTCTCTCTCTTTGTGGGAGACTTAGGCTCTTTTGTATGGTCAAAGTTCGGACCAGAGCTAGAGTTTGTTCATTATATTGGATTGCTGTGGAAGAGCTTTTGTACTATTAAAAGCCATTTTTGGAACTGCACCGCGTGGTTTTCATCTGTTCTCCGGCGTCCTCGGAGGTAGAAGACAACCTCTGTCCTGACACTGTCGGGGACCCTGGCAGCATTCCCTGACAATGTAGCACTGGACAAAACAAGAAATGAAAAAATTCAATCACAGTAATAGATGAAGAGAGCAAAAGTGAAGTACAACAAAACCCTCTAATCCAACAACACATATTTCAGGAATCAAATACCCAGCCTTTTTTCACTTACGGGAAAGTTTTTTTAAAATTTTTTTTAATTTCCGTTTCCGTTTTCATTTTTATTTATTTCTTTATCTTTTGGATCACACCCGGAAATGCTCAGAGGTTACTCCTGGCTCTTCGCTCAGGAATTATTCTTGGCGGTGCTTGGGGAACCAGATGGGATGCCGGGGATTGAACCCAGGTCAGCAGCTTGCATGGCAAATGCCTTACCCTCTGTGCTATCACTCCAGCCCCCACTTACGGAGAAAGTTTTTAAATTTTTTTAGGTAAACATTTTGAAAACTATCACAAGAGCAAGTGATAGCCTAAGAAAATCATGGACTGTTGAAATTTAAAAGATAATAATATATAGAGACAGATGTTATATACTGATTAGATCAATATAGGTACTCAGCACTTACTAACATATATAAGCCAAATGAAGAGGCATCAGAACTGTTAATAAAGTTAAGAAATGTCAGCAATAGCATACATCCATATTAATATAAAAATGAGAAAAGGAAAGGCAAAAAATGAAAGCCTTTCCTCTGAAATCAGGCACAAGGCAAGGATGTCCAATTTTCCCACTATTATTGAATAAAATTTGAAAGTCTTCATTGTAATAAACAAATAAAATTGAATATAAACTCTCATATTTTCACATATATTATAACTACACATAGAAAATTCTAAAGATGCCATTGAAAGTGTAGCTTAGAAACAATTAACCAATAGCTAAACAATAGGCTACAAAATAAATTCATAATTTTTTTGCAGTACTATGCTCAAATAATGAACTAGCAGAGAAAAGTAAAAAGGACACCCTCACTTTAAAAAGTGTACACTTCTTGATATCTTTCCACAAAAATAATTAATTCAAGAAGATATATGCAGAGTTATGTTCATTGCAATACTTAGTACAAATGACAGAATACAAAGCAACTTAAATGTTCAGTGACAAAAGAATGAATAAAAATGTTGTAGTAGAGAATGAAATACTACTAAGAAATACACAGTGAAATACTATGAAATAGTATGTGAAATATTATGCAGTTTTTAAGAAAAGTTGATATTTTGCTGCTATGTGGATGGAACTAGAGGGAATCTTGTTAGGCAAATTAAGTCAGAAGGAGATATCTTAGTAATATTGAGAAAGAGAGAGAGACACAGAGAGACAGAGATATAGAGAGAGAGAGAGAGAGAGAAAGGGAAAAGATAGGATTGAAGGAAGGCAAACCCTTGACTTGGATTATAAAAATCAAACTACCAAGCATTATGAAAGAGTTGATAAAAAAGAGATGGACCAACGGTGATATAGAGACAGTGAAGTGGAGGGTATTGGGCATTTGGTGGTAAAAGGTAAATGTTATGGCTAATGACGAATTGTTAAATGTGCTCAAAAAACTTTCGAAATCGGTTGTTGAAACAACAAAGACAGGTATCATTACCATTATTCACCTTAAATTTGTCTCAAGGAGAGCCACTGGAAAACACTGACAAACTCAAAAACCAGTCAATTCACCTAAGTAAAAATTGATTATAAATGGATAGCAGGTCTAAAAACCTCATTTCTTTCAATACAGGTCTAAAAACACCTATTTTTTTTCACTATAAAGTCTTAATTTTAAATTGCAAACTGCTGTTCAAACCTCCCGGATTGGTTAATGATAATCTTGCTTTGCAGACTGTTGAACATGATCCATCTTTAATAACAATAATTTTGCTTTGCAGCCTGTTGATCTTGGTTCATCTTTAATAAAAAATAACCTTCCATTGCAGCCTGTTGATTCTTTAGCTGGAGATAACCCCTTTCTTTCCTTAAAAAAAAAAAAAACCTGCCTTGGAGTGAGATTAAAGGTAGAAGCACCTAAATAATCCTCCAAAAGAAGGCACCATTAAAAAAATGTATTTTCTAAGTGTTTAGTATGTAAATATCTTTATGTTTCCTTGCTGCTTTGAAGTGTTTAAAGGTGAAAGCACGTGAATAACTCTCAAGGAGAAGGTATTTTGTAAGAATTTTCTAAGGTTTTTATGTACAGAAATGACTAATGAAGTTTTCTAATGTTTGAAGAAAAATGAAACGGATTCCTGTGTATGATATTCAGTGTCGAGGTTTTAAAACTTAATGAGTTTTCTAATGTTCTGTTTACAGTAAAAAAAAATAATAAAATAAAAAATAAAAAAGGAGGAAAAAGGGTGAACTCCAAGTACAGTGATCAATATCAAATCTGCTAACAACTAATTAAAAACTTTTTAATGCTTTTGTTCAGAGATTTACAGAAAAAGAACTTGGCTGCTGCAAATTCCTTCTATGATGTCCGAGGCTTTGGACTATGTTCACAGTGCTCATTACAAAAATGTTTGCTAAATCAATGAAAAAAGTTTTCATGATTCTGTTCACAGGACAAAATATTGGAATGCAGTAATCTTGCACTGCAGCACTCAATAATCCGAGATTCCTAAAAGAGTGCTCACTACAAAAATTTAATAATTTACAAAAAAAGTTTTCCCTAATGTTTCCTTTCACAAGGTGTTGGAGTTCCTTCATGTTCTTGGATTCCTGCCCAAACCCCTCATGATCTCTATTTGTGAATAATTATGAAAAGTGTTTTTGTCTCACCTAAAATTAAATTATAGGTATGGTTACCGGTGCCAGTGTTTCCTTGCTGAAGATGTCTTGCGAAATGCCTGCACCACTGTTCCAGAGACCTATTCCAGTGCTTGAGAAGTTTGTCCCAGTGCTCCTGAAACCTGATCCAAGTTTCTGATAATACATCAAGTCCCTGATGATTGCTCTCCCGAGACTCATTCCTGTCTTCACCAATGCTGCTGTTCCAGAATCAGTTCTTCGGACCTTGTTCCAGAGACGTGATTTCACGGAAATTGACTCTCACTAATTTAGGACAATATAGGCTGTAGTCAGTTATGACCAAACAGTCAGAGACATCTTACTATGAACTTTACTCGGTTCAAAATGAATTCATACATTGAGACAACATATGATATTACCTTGTAATTGGAATTGTTCCCTTTCTGTATCACTCCTCTGTATGTATTATTTTGAATACTTGTATTTTTATATTTTGTAAACAAAAAAGGGAGAGTTGTTGGAGAACAGGTTTAGCTATTCTGGGAGTTTTGTTGTTTTGCCCACTCCCAGCTTAATCTATTTAAGTCAAGATTCATTCTAATGAGATCTCTCTTCTATGTAAACACTGCTAGAGGGTGTGGCAGTTACAGGAGTCACCTTGATAGAATAACTCCTGACTTATACATCTACTAAGACTTCTATGTTTTCTAGATTGGGCACATCTCCTCTTTATACCCACTGCACCCAGCGTGGGACAGTTAGAATTTACCAGGAGACTACCACCCTGGCTACTCTGAGACTATAGGAAGACTATAGGAAGGATCATACTAGTTTGCTCTAAGCAGGCGAGTGTGACCCTTTCAGTACACGAAGCAAGATACTCAGAATCACCCTGGTGCAGATAATAATAAGAAGGACCTTGTGGGTACCATCTAGATTACATGAAGCTCATGAAGTTAAGATGTATTACTTTATACCCGCCCTCTCTCTCCAGTGTTTTACATAAGAGATAATCTGGGTACAAAGGATTAGACCTTGGCATAACCTTTGTTTATACCTGCAATAGGGGTGTGGCACTACACTCTGTTTAGAGTTCTTTGTTGACATGCCCCTCCTGGTTGGATTACTTTGGTGTTTATAAGGGACTGACTTGAGGCCCCTTTACTTTTACCTTTTGGGCCCTTTGCTTTTGGCTTTTGGCTTTTTGCTCTTTGGCCTTTTGCTCCTTCTGGGTAGGTCTCAGCTCGGGTGAGATCCTCTCTCTTTGGTGGGAGACTTAAGCTCTTTTGTATGGTCTAAGTTCAGACCAGAGCTAAAGTTTGTTCATTATATTGGAGTGCTGTGGAAGAGCTTTTGTACTATTAAAGGCCTTTTTGGAACTGCACCAGACTCGTGAGTTTTCATCTGTTCCCCGCGTCCTCGGAGGTAGAAGAGAACCTCTGTCCTGAAACTGTCGGGGGACCCCGCGGTGTTCCCCGACATCCATGTTACTCAACTATAATAAAATACATTAATAAGCAATTTTAAAGAATCCAATATTTCTTTAAACTTTATTAGAATAAGCAATATAAAATAAACTCACTATATATGCCTGCCAAGGTGGGAGGTCGGGGAATGGGAGGGGTGCTGGGGACATTAGTGGAGAGAAAGGCACGTTGGTGTTGAGAATAGAGCTGGAAGATTGTGTGCCTGAGACAACTCTACTATGAGCAAGCTTGTAAATCATAGTGCCTGAGAAAAAATATAAGAAGAAATAAAATATTGCCCCAAAATCAGTGAACCTACACATAAACTTAGCAAAGGATATGAAAGGCATACATTAAAACTATAAGTGACAGTTAAAAGAATAGAGTGACTGTTAAAAAGAATAGAAAAAGAGACGAATATATGGGAAAAGTGTTCTATATTCATGGGTCGGAAGAATTAACATTGTTGAAACGATCATTCTATCTTAAGTGTTATATAGATTCAAAGCAATCCTCCTCAAAATACTGATGACATTTTTCAAGAACTAGGAGCAAATGCTAATAACATTTGTATGGAATCATAACACTTTCTAAATAGTCAAAGCAATTTTGAGAAAAGGAAGACAGAGATAGTGCATTTCCTCATTCTAAATATTACCATAAATTAATATTAATTAAAACTTTGTGGTACCAGAATAAAGTTTTACAGACTCTGATCAGTGGAACAGAAATGAGTGCCTAGAGATACACACTTCACATTGACAGTTAATAGGGGCCCCCCCCCCCCCCCGCCCCTAACCCCCCCCACCCCCTCCGGAGGCCAGGCCCCAGCAGCCCAAAAATGTTAAAGAAATGGAGTGCATTAAGAGGAGTAAGTAAAATACCATAAAAATGGTCAGCAAGATAATACTCCAGGTAAGGCACTTACTTTACACACATTTCAGTTGAGCTTGAACACTAGTACCCCATATGGTTCCTCAAGCCCATCTGGAATGACCGCTGAGCACAGAGTCAGGAGAAAGTCCTGTGTATTTCCAAGTGTGGCCCCAAAACAAACACACAAAAAATGGTGTTGGGGAAAAAATGGATACCACATGCAAAAACATAAAAATGAAACTTGATCCTCATTCTACAAGTTAAGTCCATTCAAAGAGAATTACGACCTTATCAGACAAGATTCCACAGAATACATCAAGAGAAATAGGCTAACTCTCAGAGTATAAACTTAAGCCACATCATCAATGATTTCACATCATTAACAAAGAAAGAAAAATAAATAAATGGGTCTCATCATGATAAATATTTTTATGGGGAAATAACTCATGCTAAAAAATATACCTACTGAATTGAAGAAAGTATATTCAACATATGTGGTAAAGGGCTTATATTAAAAATATATCAATTTCTCACACTGCCCTTTAACAGTAAAACAATTTCTCCATCTAATATTGCAAAATATTTTGCTTTTTTAGGATGCAAAATTATTTCAACACGTGCAAATTGATTAATGTAAAAAACTGGAGCTGGCCCACAAAAAATTAAAATGGATCTTAACATGAAAAATGAGAACTCTTACCAATGAAGGAATGGTTGAAAAGTTGAGAACTTTCACTTTATCTTGTCAGAAAGGAAAAGAGAGTAGAAACCTTAATCAAAAATCTCTATTTGCAGTACAGCAGAAGTGTGCCTTAGGGATCATCCAATAAGTGAATTTATTGATTATTCTGGCATCCACCAGTTTGAAAACCATCCTTATTTAAAATGTGTTTCCCTATTCTCCTTTCCTATAAAAATAGCTTCTTATGAAACATGAATCCATCATGTTGCAACTTGTTGGCTTTTTGTCAATAAAGCTTTCTTTATCCATTTTCAGACTCCTGATTGATTGGCCCTCAAGTGACAGCAAAATTGTACCTTCACATTTACAAAACGGCATCAAAAAGAAGAAAAGTGAAAATATATACAATGATTATGTGATGAGGAAAATTTTTTAAATTTTGTTTTTTAAATAAATGTTTTCAACAAAGGATAAGGTGCTGGCTTTGCCCATGGTGGAGCTGGTTATATCCCTGGCACTGCACATTTTCCCTGAATACTACCATGTGTGAACCCTGAGTACAGTGTGAGGATCAAGCTTTTAGTACCACTAGTATGGCCCCCAAACCAAAACCAAACAGAAAAACAAAAAATAAATCAACAAGATGAGGTACTCAGCATACCCAACATATTAAATGTCATATACAAGAAACACACAGTCAACATTAAACTCTATAAGAAAAACTAAAAGCTCTTCCTTTAAGATCAGGCATGAAAGATTTTCACTACAATTAGTCAAAATACTAGATATAACAATTATAAAAGAAAAATAATTAAAGGACCCCAAGATGAAAAAGAAGAAAGGAAGCTACTATTTTTTGCAGGTGCTATGATAATATACATAGAAAGGCGGCACCACAACACTTTTGGAAACAATAAATGAATACAGTCAATTGGCAGCCTACAAAATCAACACATAAAAATATGTTATATTTCAACTTGTATAAAACCTGTATCACTGTCACTGTCTTCCCGTTCATCATCAATTTGTTCGAGCGGGCCCCAGTAACATCTCCATATGTCCTGTCTCATGCTAGTAGAGCCCAAAGGTATCTGCTTGTTCCAGGAACATAAAGAGCCTCAATTCATTCCTGAATGAGGTCTATAATTGTTACTGGTATTTGGCATATCAAATACAACACGGGTAGCTTGCTAGGCTCTGCCATGCAGGTAGCATACTCTTGTAGTCATCTCTAAGTCTGTGAGTATAAAACCTACTGTAACATAAAAAATGTTCTACTTAAAATTTTTCCCATGAATCATGTAGCAAGAAAGTAATTTTGAAAAGGAGACAGGGCCATTTAAAGACCCCAGCTCCAAGGCTGCTGAAACTCTGCTGGCGGCCTGCCAGGTAATCTCCAGCCTCCATCAGATCTCCATCATTTCAAGGGACTCTGCTCCACATCTCCAGTGAAGTTGAACAAGGAAGGCGAAAGAACATCTCCAGTGTAATTCCTCAGAAAGTCAAAGAGGAGGTAACTCACAGTGTAGGCGAGCAAATCCAATGTAAAGAGAAACAAAAGCACCACTGTCGGGGAACGCCGCCAGGGTCCCTGACAGTGTCAGGACAGAGGTTCTCTTCTACCTCCGAGGACACTGGGAGAACAGATGAAAATTCACGAGTCCGGTGCAGTTCCAAAAAGGCTTTTAATAGTACAAAAGCTCTTCCACAGCACTCCAATATAATGAACAAACTCTAGCTCTGGTCTGAACTTAGACCATACAAAAGAGCCTAAGTCTCCCACCAAAGAGAGAGGATCTCACCCAAGCTGAGTCCTACCCAGTAGAAGGAGCAAAAGTCCAAAGAGCAAAAAGCCAAAAGCCAAAAGCAAAAGGCCGAGGAGCCAAAAGCCACAGGAGCCAAAAGCTGAAAGCTAAAAGGCTCCAAAAGGTGTAGGGGCCTCAAGTCAGTCCCCTTATATACACCAAAGTAATCAAACCAGGAGGGTCATGTCAACAAAGAACTCTAAACAGAGTGTAGTACCACACCCCTATTGCAGGTATAAACAAAGGTTATGCCAAGGACTAATCCCGAGATTATCTCTTATGTAAAATACTGAGAGAGAGAGAGAGAGGCTGGTATAAAGTAATACATCTTAACTTCATGAGCTTCATGTAATCTAGATGGTACCCACAAGGTCCTTCTTATTATTATCTGCACCAGGGTGATTCTGAGTATCTTGTTCTCCTGTACTGAAAGGGTCACACTCGCCTGCTTAGAGCAAACTAGTATGATCCTTCCTATAGTCTTCCTATAGTCTCAGCGTAGCCAGGGTGGTAGTCTCCTGGTAGATTCTAACTGCCCCACGCTGGGTGCAGTGGGTATAAAGAGGAGCTGTGCCCAATCTAGAAAACATAGAAGTCTTAGTAGATGTATAAGTCAGAAGTTATTCAATCAAGGTGATTTCTGTACCTGCCACACCCTCTAGCAGTGTTTACATAGAAGAGAGGTCTCATTAGAATGAGCCTGAGCCTTGGCTTAAATAGATTAAGCTGGGAGTGGGCAGAACAACAAAGCTTCTAGATTAGCTAAACCTGTCCTCCAACACACCACCAAGTTCAATGAGTGAAAACAGTAATACTGAAGGCTCAAACAGCACCACCAAGCAATAAATCCTCAAACAATGAGGAAAGAGAAAAACATGCTATTGAATCTAAGGGTATGTAAATCACAGGGAGAACCCCAGTAAGATTATATGCAGATGCTCATTAGAAAATATACAGGCTAATGGGAAACAGCCAGAGAGAGTCAAGTACTTATAAAAAGAGAGATGGATTTTCAATTTCATGTAAAAGGATTTAGTCTTTTGCTGCTGGATCATCATTTTTATTAGAAGAAATGATAAAGAGTTAAGAGATAAAACATAAAAAATTACAGCAATTAATTACACAATATTAATATTATGTACTGTAGTTTGGTAACACCATATCTCTGAAATATTGAAATGATCATGCAAAACACTATACCACAAATATAAGTAAATAATAAAAATAAATTAAAATCAGTTTGAAGAGAAATTTAGGTTTCTTTTAAATTTTAGGAAGAGTTTAAAAAAGATACAAAATAGGCCTTCACTGAAACTTTTGTAGAAATTGAGCCTAAGCGATAGTACAGAGGGGAGGGTGTTTGCCTTTCATGTGGCCAGCTCCGGTTCAGTCCCTGGCCTCACATATGGTTCCCCTGAGCACCGCCAGGAGTAATTCCTGAGCACACAGCCAGGAGTGTGCATTGCTGTGCATTGCTGGGTGTGACCCAAACAAACAAACAAAAATAAAGTACCACTAAATTTCTACTAAAATCATCTGGACTTGGATTTTGTCTTGGAAAGACTTGATTACCCTTTTCAATTTCATTGCTTGCAATTCACCTGCTCTAGTCATTTATTTACTCCTGATTTAGGATCGGTGGGTTGTATTGATCTAAGAATTTGACTATTTCTAGTTGGTTTTTCCACTTAGTGGCATTAGATTTTTTCTTTCTTTATAAAGTCTTGCTAGTGTCAGTATTATTTTCTTTGAGGTTCTTGGTTTTGTATATTTTTGCATTGTCCTCTTAATTTCTTGTTTGTTTTTCTCTATTTTTAAAATTTTCACCTATAACTCTTTTGTTTTGTCATTGGGTTCTGAGCTGCTAGCCTTAGGGTCCAGCACTTTCCCACCACAAGGCCCTAAGGACAGGACCCAGAAATGGGCCCTGTAAATGGGCCCTGTCCATATGGCTACACCCCCAAACTTCTGTGCTTATCCCCTAAGGTGAGGCAGAATGTGCCTGGTGTTCTGAGCTCTGATCACAGGGATATGCAAATCAATGATTATTACTTTGCAAATGTTACCTTGCAAATGCTAAATCTGTGATTGTCAATTGTTGCAAAGATTGTTATCTGTTACAATGGCCCAGAAGCTTGCAAATGCCTGGTTATTTGTGCTTGTACCCTCTCCACCCAAATATTATATAAAAGGCTTAAACTATGTTCCTCTGTTCAGTAAATAGAATATTGCTATCCAGAACTCTCCACTGCATCGGTGTCAGTGTCCGTCCTTCCTTCCTTCCTTCCTTCCTTCCTTCCTTCCTTCCTTCCTTCCTTCCTTCCTTCCTTCCTTCCTTCCTTCCTTCCTTCTCTCCTCCCTCCCTCCTCCTCCTCCCTTCCTCCTCCTTCCCCTCCCTCCCTTCCTCCCTCCCTCCTCCCTCCCTCCCTCCCCCCCCCCCCCCCTCCTCCTTCCTCCCTCCTCCCTTCCTTCCTTCCTTCCTTCTTCTTCCCTCCTTCCTTCCTTCTTCCTTCCTCCCTCCCTCCCTCCCTCCCTCCCTCCCTCCCTCCTCTCTTCCTTCCTTCCTTCCTCCCTCCTTCCTTCCCTCCTTCCCTCCTCTCCTTCCTTCCTCCCTTCCTCCTTCCTCCCTTCCTCCCTTCCTCCCTTCCTCTCCTTCCTTCCTTCCTTCCTTCCTTCCTTCCTTCCTTCCTTCCTTCCTTCCTTCCTTCCTTCCCTCAGCAGCAGCGGCAAGGCGAAGTTTCTCCCAAGTCCATTCCTCTCCTTTTTTCCGCAGGGATGAAGTCCAGCAAGATCTAGGTCTTCCTCATTTGTGCCAGGGAAGGGGGGGTGCTGGCCAGGGCCCCCCAACATATTGTGTCTTTTTTTTAGCTCCTTCAAATGTGAAATTAGTTTGCGTATCTATATATTTTTTAAGGTTTTGATGTAATCTAAACTGCTATGAATTTTCACGTAGGCGCTTTTTTGCTGTGTTCTGAATTTCTTGGATGTATTCATTATGCTTATTTCAAGGAACTGTTTTCTCATAGAATCAATAGTTATTCAGTAACATACTGCTTAGTCTCTGTGTTTGTTATTTTTAGTTTTCCTTTTTGAGTCTGATTTCCAACTTTATTCTAAAATAATTCAAATGGACATCTGATATTATTTCAATATTTCACAAACTTATTGACAGTTATTTTATTTTGTAATATGTTCTCCATAATCAAGGATTTACATGTGCACTTGGATAATATATGTTCTGTCCCATGACTACGCAGTAGGTCCCAAACATCCAGTTACTTATGTAAAGCTGTTGATTCCTTATTGATTTTTCAACTGATTGATTTCATTTAATAGTGAGAATGGGCTAATAAAGTTGTCTATTTCAACTGTGTTGTTTCTGATATCATTTCCGGTGTATTAATAGTTTATTCTACATTTTGGATACTCTTTTAGCACATGTAGTTTTAAAATTTTATTTTATTTTGCTCGAGCATCTATTTTATTAAGTATCATCATTTATAGTTATTTATTGAGCTTTCTGTCTACTAGGTTCCAGCACTAATCTCCCCACCAATGCTGAGATTCACCTCCAACATTTTCCCAGCCCAGAACCTGACATTTTTACAGACAGGTACATTTTCTCTATTTAGTGTTCAAGTTTACAAATCATGTTTTCAATGTTGTTGGCTTTGTGGTTGGATGTTTGGCTATATCACTCCCTTTATACCACTAATGTCCCTGAATCCCATTGACACTTGCAGCCTGTCCTTCTTGACTTTCCACTTGCAATTTATTTCCTTTTATCTCCTCTTTTCCCCTATACTGTGGGGCCAACCGTGAGCCATACATGTCCTCTTTAAAGCATTGCTTTCCCTCATCCAGTTATTTTATATCTTACCTATAAGTGAGTTAGTGGCATACAGAGCACTAAGGCATCTGATTGATCCCTTCATTATTCTGTAGTAATAACTCTTACAATGTTTCTTAGGTTGAAATTTGGACTTATGTATGGATGACTATGCCTGCCCTTTTTCAGATTTCTATGGTCAATATGATTATCTCTCAATCATTTACATTGTGATTATATTTATGATTGGAATCAAGATGGGTGTCCTACAGAGAGCAGAAGACTTAATTTTCTTTCCAGAATCATTTTGCAACTGAATGTATATTTTTGGGTGATTTCAAGCCATTTATATTAAGTGACATCAATAAAACATAGTTCTTACTATTTTCTATGTACAACCTGAATGATTTATAATTAGTTTACTTTTTATTATTATGGACTTCCATTATACTTTGATAATAGTTTTTTTGTATTAGATCCTTTATATTTCTTTGTTGTCCTCAATTGATGCTTCTTGTCTGTTTCCTATAGATACTTTTATTTTGAGGTTACGATGAGTTTTACATCTAGGGTTCTAAACATATGGGCCTATTTTCAACTAAAAATAAGTAAATCTCAAGTTTGTTTTAGAGGTTCCCAATATATTATCTTGATACTTGCAAGAGGTTAAGTATTTTCCTTTATAAAATTTTCTCTATAGCTTATTTTGGAGCTGCTTTAGTGGGAATGAATTCTGTTTACTGGTGTTTGTCTGAAAAATATCTTAGCAGCCCTTTGAGCTGAGTAACCTAGTTACATGGTCTCTTCTTGGTTGAGATTTTTTTCAATCAACACTTTGAATACATCATGTTATTTCTTTCTGGCATATAGAATCTCTATCCTAGTATGAATCTACTCTTATTCTTATGAAAGATGTAGCCACCTAGACAAGAATTCCATATGTTTGAATTATAACAGAAAAAATAACTCATTGCCTATGTATATACACAGAAATGCAGTGTTTTTATACTCTTAAAAAGAAAATTTGAATGTCTATCTAATGTTGATATAGGGAGGAATTTTGAATATCTAAAAGCACTGATCAATAATAAATCTATTCTTAGAATAAGAAATTCCAAACTATAATCAAGTTTCACTGCCCAAGACATTATACAAAAATAATGTTGGTTTAGAAGCAGTGCATTGTTAAATACAGCTTCAAAGTGATATCTGTTATGATTGCAGTGATCTAATGATGTTTTAAATATTGATGATTGCAATGCAGTAATGCCTTGATGTTTCAAGTGTTTTTAAAAGACTTTCTTACAATTAAAATAATGAAGTATGACAGTCTGTAAATGAAAAAAAACTCTAGATCTATCTCATCACCCTAAATGTAATAAGTAACATTGTGCCACCTAAATTTAATAATTATAACTTTTAAAACTAAGATAGTAGCTAAATATTTTCATGTATTAAAATTTTGCTGAGTTCTCTGTTTGAAGGGGTAAGTATATAGGAAATAAGCCAAAGTTTATTGTGACAATGTTGGTGTTATTGGGGATTTTCCCACACCTTTATGGATTCTTTAGAAACTGAGCAAACAAGCTGCAAAAAGACTAATTAAAAGAAAATCAAAAGGGCATATAATTATAACATGTATGCCCTCTGAAAACATGGAAGAAATGAAGCAAGATTGAGTATATTGCCAATAACTTCCAGAATTTGTCTTATATGCTTGATTATGACAGAGAATTATTTACAGAAAGAAAGACAAAATCAGTTGAGTTGGTTATCAAGGCAAGCACAAAAATAAAGGAAGAAGACACATTTAGATTTTAAAGGTTTAAATAAGTGAGAAAGACGGCACAGTCATTTTATACTACATGATCACACTATAGGAAGTTTACAGAAAGCAAATTAATCTCTGAAAATGACTCAGTTCTTTTTATTATGCAATAGAAATTCTGTGTCATAGATATATATTTAATCTTGGTAAGAATGGGTGTCATGAAACATTTGTGAGTTTCACAATAATGCAATTAAAACTTTGCTCTTAAATGTAAATTAAAATCCTAGTATTGGTATGTGTGCTGATAAAGAGCATGGATATCTTTAAGGTAATCTTTATTTATTCATTTATTTATTTATTTATTTATTTTTTTCTTTTTGGGTCACACCTGGCGATGCTCAGGGGTTACTCCTGGTTCTTTGCTCAAGAATTATTCCTGGAGGTGCTCAGGGGACCATATGGGATGCTGGGGATTGAACCTGGGTCAGGCTCGTGTAAGGCTAATGCCTTGCCTGCTGTGCTATGGCTCCAGCCCCACAATAATCTTAATTTAATAAAGGTTCACAAATGCATGTAATGCAGCAAAAATACTTATTGCATATGGTAATTCCTCTGTATATGTGTATTAAGTGCTAATATGAACTGAATTGTGCTCTTCTCTTTTCCACCCTTTTAGTTTCACTATTAAAGCTCAAACTCCCAATATAACTGAAATTTGATATAGAATCTTTTGCAAGAAAGGTAGGCAAATAAAAATAGCTGTAGAATTATTACAGGATAGTGATATGAAGGGCTTACACTATAATAAATCTAAGCAAACTAAACATGTTTATGATTAGTTTGAAAACTTAGAAAATATATAGGCAGATTAATAAAAGCTCTACGAAAAACCACATGTCATACCATTATTAGTAGTTGGGTAAAGATATCCATTTTCCATACCATTATACAGATTAGAAAAAATTACCAATGTTACACTAACATCTTAGTAGAATCTTGCCATTTGTACATTGTCCCAAAAAAGTATTAAATGGAAGCATAATTTTAACCTATGATTTTTTGGAAGAAGGCACTAGTAAAAGCTATTTGAATGTTATGATCACTCAATATTGTTCATATTTTCATATTGGCAAGATAAAACTCTTGGCATAGAGGTTGTTTAAAATAATACATCTTCATCTTTATAGCAGTTAATTATCTTGATAAAAGTCTCAAAACAGATGGACATCTAGGATGGTTTCAAAAACAAACTAAGGATTTCCATGTGTGGTATTGTAAGGTTCATGGGAAGCTAGCAACAGAATCTGTCATCTGTGCTAATAAGATTTCCAGCTGGGCACCTGTATCACAAGATTTTAAATAGAATGAAAGTAGTTTTAGGTTTAATGAAAAAAATGAACGAAAGTACAGCAAACTCTCAGTTACCTCTATTTCCCTTTCCCCTCAGAAAGTTTTTTCTATTTTTAACATGTAGCATTAATGTGACAAATTTGTTATAACTGATGAAACAGTACTGATATGTTATTAAGAATTAAAGGCCCTATTTCTGAAATAGTAGAAATTATTGATCTGATGATTGCTTCTACCAAATCCATAGTTGCGTCTTATCAGACTGCTAAATAGTTGGAATTCTACAGAATATTGCATTATCAGACTGGTTACTTTCACTTAGAAATTTGCACTTGATTTTTCATGTATTTTGGGAATGTGATAGCTTATTGTAATCATTCAATGCTATTTACTATATTATTTTCCACTTAAACTTTGTAATTATTCAGCTTTTAAAGTTCTTTGTATAATTTGGATACTGCTCTGATCCAATTAATTTTTCTTTCATGAATTGTGTTTTGGTAATCTATATATAAACTACTCCAAAACCAATGAATATCATCTATATTTTCTCTCCTATCCAGAAATTTTAAATTGTAGCATTATACAATAAGATATATAATTTAATTGGAATTTTGTGAAAAGTGTAAAAATTTGCTGATGTCTATATAGAATGTACATTTTGCTATGCTTGTTTAGTTTAAATGGACTATATTTTCTTTCTTAAATATCTTGATTTCTTGTCAAAAATTCATTGACTATATGTAACTATCTGGACTATCAGTTCTTTTACACTGGTTTCTTATGCAGAAACCAACATTTTTACATTGTGATTTCTTGCGTAAATATCATGTATTAGTTGTGATAGCTTTATAGTCATCTGATGACAAGCAGGGTTAGTCATATATTTTTATTTTTTGTTAGGTATTTTAGGAATTTTGGCTTTCTATAAAAATCTAGAATCCACATAGTATCACTTTTATCACTTGTCTTCCCATTGTTCATCGATTTGCTTGAGTGGGAGCCAGTAATGGCTCCATTTGTCCCTGTTACTACTAGTGTAGTCCAAGGGTATCTGCTCACTCAGGAATGAAGAGCCTCAAACCATTTGTTCAGGTCATGAGAATGAGGTCTATTATTGTTACTGTTTTTGGCATATCAAATACTACACCAGTAGCTTGCCAGACTCTGCTGTGTGGGTGGGATACTCTCAGTATACAGAATAACATGCAAAAATATTTAAATTGCATTAAACATATATGTCAAATTTGTAAGAATAGTATCAACAATACTTGGTTTTCCTATACACAAATTTCAAATGTATTTATTACCAGTTTTAAGATTAAAAAATTACAGGAAGTAGGAGGCATATCTGGCGGTGCTCAGGCTCTACTCCTGGTTCTGTGTTCAGAGTTCAGGGGACTCTATGTGGTGCCAAAGATTGAACCCAGGTTGGTTCATTGCAAAAGAGGCCAACTTTCTAGTTTCCAATAAAGATCTAGTTAGAAATAATATACCTTGTATAAAAGTAGAACATTTTCTTTAGAAAAAATATGTGCAATTAGAAAAATTGATACAAGAGATTTAGAAAACATATAGTATTAAAGAGACAGAGATAACGTGATCAATTAATCAAAATATTTAAGTGTAGGTAACTGGAAAGAAAACATACCTGATGAAAGTAATTCAGAAAAAGAAACTTTTGGTGTTGAAAATTGACAAACTTAAAATTTTGCACTCCCTCCCATATCGCCTGTTAATTTCTCATTTGAAACAATGTCTTAGTTTGCTAAAAAGGGTTCTGACTTCATATCATTCTCCAAAATGTCCTCAGTCTCAATATATATTCACTATCACTATCCTCCGTTGATCATCTATTCGCTAGAGCAGGCACCAGTAACATCTCCATATGTCCTGTCTCATGCTAGTAGAGCCCAAGAGCATCTATTCACTCCAGGAACATAAAGAGCCTCAAACCATTATATTAGGTCATGGGAATGAACTAATATAATTGTTACTGGTATTTGGCATATCAAATAAAACAAGGCAGCTTGCCAGGCTTGCCATGCAGGTGGTATACCCTTGTAGTCACCTCTAAATATAGCATTTATAGATGAACCACGTGGCCGCTTGCGGCCACGCAAGACATGCTGTGATAGGCTGTTGCTGGGTGGAGTTCTGACGAGATGGAAGTCCGGATGTGGAAAATGGCGGCCCAATGGAGTGGGGGTTCATCTGGCTTGTTGTGCGGCTCTGCTGGGGTGGCGGGCCAGGGCTAGAACCCACCATCCCTCCCGGGCGCCTCGTGAGCGGCTGGGCACAGGGAGAGCAAGTAGCAGCTCTGCCCCATGTCTGTAAGTCTCTGGTTCATCATACCTTGGCCAGATTGAAAAAAAATATATATATGTTTTTTTCAATATATATTAGGGTCAGCAATATATATATATATATAAACAAGAAGCTAAGAACATAATCATGTTTCTCTTACGTTTTCTAGAGATGGGGGTAGCAGTCTCCCATAAGGTCTTCAGGAGATGCAGAGGCCCTTCTGGGGGTGAATCAAGTCTGGTGTCCAATATAGGCCAGAGGAAATGCACTGCTCAACCTTGTGCTGCTGCAAATTATACAGGTTATTCCCAATGGACTTTAGGGACTCTGGAGCTAGATGTAGTTAAGCTCTAGGGAACGTATGCTGCTGAGTCCCTAACCAGGATAGGTCATATGTAAGGCATGGAGCCATAACCATACTACCTCTGTTTCTTTCTCTCCTCCTCCTCCTCCTCCTCTTTCACATTCGGACACAGCAAACTGGCTGAATCAATAGCATATATTATTTTCTTGGTTTTGTTTGTTTTTTTGCCTTTTGAGTCACCCCCAGAAATGCTCAGGCGTTACTCCTGGTTCTTCACTCAAGAATTACTCCAGGCGGTGCTTGGGGGCCAAATGGGATGCCAAGGAGCAAACCTGGGTTGGCCACATGCTAGGCAAATGCCCACTGGACTATGCTCTGGCCCCAGCTTATCTTATTGTCAATGTAGTATTTCCTTTAATGACCTCCTGTCACTTTATTTTGATGGTTTCTGCATTTCTTGTTTGCTATATAAGATTCCTGACACCATTATTTGAATTTCACAATTATACTTTTATTTGGATTCCGCAATTATACCTATAGCTGAGTTTGAAGTAATTCTTCTTATACATAACTGCAAATCCCATCCATTTCTAACCTGATTATGGATCTTTTTCTCAAGTCATGAAAATGTCTATGTCGCCAATCAATAAGCTATTTAAGACACACAATTGGCTATCTTTAATCCATGAAGTGTTCTGCACTACTCTTTTCACGCATATCTGTTTGTATTTGTGTCACAATGGAGACTATTTCAAAGTTTTGTGAGACAAACAATAGATATTTCTTTATAATTTTCATTTCCCATTTTAGAATATTCATGAAAATGTCTATGTCGCCAATCAATAAGCTATTTAAGACACACAATTGGCTATCTTTAATCCATGAAGTGTTCTGCACTACTCTTTCACGCATATCTGTTTGTATTTGTGTCACAATGGAGACTATTTCAAAGTTTTGTGAGACAAACAATAGATATTTTCATTTAGTAATTTTCATTTCCCATTTTAGAATATTCTTTCCTGATAGCCAAGTGATAGCATACAATTTAAACATACACACATAAATATCTGTTAACAAATTATTTTTATCAGATATTTTAGTTAAGGTCAATAACCACAATCAGGACAAGAGCAAAGCAGTTTAAAATGACTGAAACTGTGTTGTTTATTGACATTCACTTTATCACTGTCACTGTCTTCCCGTTCATCATCGATTTGCTCGAACGGACACCAGTAACATCTCCATATGACCTGTCTCATGCAAGTAGAGCCCAAGGACACCTGGTTGCTCCTGGAACACAAAGAGCCTCAAACCATTCCATCAGGTCATGGGAATGAGGTCTATATTTGTTACTGGAATCTGGCATATCAAATACGACATGGGTAGCTTGCCAGGATCTGCCATGCAGGTAGCATACTCTTGTAGTTATCTCAAAGTCCAGCATTTATTGATGAACCGCGACGAACGCAGTTCGACCATGCGAGCCGGGCTGTGATAGGCTGGTCTGCTGGGTGGAGTTTTGACGAGGGGGATGTCCAGATGTGGAAAATGGAGGTCCTCATGGAGTGGGGGGGTCGTCTGGCTTGTTGTGAGGCTCTGCGGGGGTGGTGGGCCAGGGCTAGAACCTGCCATCCCTCCCGGGCGCCTCCCTGAGCGGCTGAGGCACAGTGAGAGCCAGTAGCAGCAAAATATTGACATTTTTTAAAATGTAGTTAAATGTGTTACAGAAATGAAATGTTATTAAAATGATACTTTAAGAAACATTTGTTATTTATTTCAGATTATATACTAATCAAATATCAAATCAATTGTCAAATATATCAGATTTGATATGACAAATACCAGTAACAATTATAGACCTCATTCCATGACATGATGGAATGGTTTGAGGCTCTTTATGTTCCTGGAGCTAGCAGATGCCTTTTGGGCACACTAGTATGTGACAGGATGAGCAAATCGATGATCAATGGGAAGATAAGTGATACAAGTGAAGTGATATATGCTACTAAAAATGTAGTAAAGATATATTTTATATGAAGTTATACAATATCCTAATAGAAGTAATTTCTAATTTAATCCATCTTTAAAAATATGTAATATTATATTTTTTATCAGTGATGTATAAAAATAGACTAATCAGCAGACTAGCACAATTTATTCTGTATTTAGAATATAAAACATTTTTAATCAGGAAATGTTTCATTAAAATATTAATTACAAAAGAATTTTAGTTGTATCCTCAGTAATCATTTAGTAAACTAGGTACAAATATCGTTATGTTATTTTACATAAGAAGAATCTAAATAATTATGGTAATATTTAAAACTATTTTATATGAACAGATTTGGTGCAGCTTTATTTGTAGAATACTTACTTTGATGAGTATTAGTGTTTCATCCCTTGATCACTTCATCCTGATCACTTGAATCCCATTATTCATCAATTTGCTCGAGCGGGTGCCAGTAACATTTCCATTGGACCCTATCACGTGCCAATGTACCCAATGGCATCTGGTTGATTCAGGAATATGAAGAGCCTCATACCGTTCCTTCAGGGTCTTGACAAGGAAGCCTGACCACCTTGTAGGTGGGCGGCCACGTGATCTTTTGACATCCCATGGCATCCAGTCGGTAATGGCTCTAGTCCAGCGGTCCTCCCCAAATTGCATTACATGTCCAGCCCATCTGATTTTCGATGCCTTGGCAAATGAGACAGCATCCCTGATTCTGGAATAGCGACGGAGGTCGGAACTCCGGATTCCTTCTCTCACTTGAGTGAGGCATGATATTCCAAGCATAGCTCTTTCCATTCCTCTCTGGGAGACCGGAAGAGCATTCTCATCCTGCTTTCTGTAGGGCCCAGGTCTCTGAGGCATATGTTAATGCAGGGAGAATGGTGGAGTCGAAGAGATGTGCCCGGAGCCAGAGGTTCTTTTTCCTTTTAGCTATTTCTTCAATGCCTTTTGAAGGCATTCCATTCTGCTCTCTTCCTCCTGCGCAGCTCAGGTTTTAGGTCATTCATCATGTTGACTTCTCGACCTACGCACACATAACAGCTGCAAGAGCCCCACAAGGTTAATGAGAGTATAGTGCCCGCACGGCAGAGCCTAGCAAGCTGTCTGATGTGTATTCGTTATGCCCAAAAACAGTAACATCAGTGTTTCATACATTTAAAATATACACAATAACACCATTATAAATCCATTAGGTGCCTTACAATTTTAGATAATTTTTTATTGACACAATTGGTTTGCTATATTGTAAATGTATAGCGCACAGGAAAGTATTTAAGATTTACCATTTTTTAAAAATAAAAACAATGGCAATAAATGCAGAGATAAAACTATACAAAGTTTGATATTAATTATGTATCTTTTTAAAAATAGATGTGGTAGGTATCAAATCAATCTGATATTTGGATTCTATTTGCTACAATTTTAAAAAAGCAATTCAACAGTTTAAGTTTAAAACATTAACATTTAAATATGTCAAAGTTACAATGAGATCTATTTAAACTAGTAATGAAAATTTTTTAGATTAGCATGTTTTTCTGTTGTTCCAAATGTAATATGAACAAAATTGACAATAAATGCTCCTAGAGTATGAAAGCATATTTCTTTCTACTCAGGTTTTAACTATGTAATTTCATTCTTTAAAATAAAAAGCTAATTTCCAGGAAAACTTCATGAGAAAAAATCATTCCCAATGCACATGCTTGTTATTGAATTGTTTCCTGTATCTAACGATTCATATTTAAATTTAAATTAAAAATTTCTTTATTAAAGGTGCGAAGAATCCAAAATGGAGTAAGGAAAGCCTCTTCAACAAGTGGTGTTGGGAAAACTGGGCAGTGACATGTAAAAAATTAATTTGGACCTGTGTCTAACACCATCACAAAAATCAGATCAAAATGGATTAAAGATCTCAATAACAGACTTGAATCCACAAAGTACATTGAAGAAAATATAGGAAACCCCCTCCACAACATTGAAGCTAAAGGCATCTTCAAAAGTGAAACATCACTAAAAAAGCAACTAGAAGAAAAGATAAACATATGGGACTACCTAAAACTAAAGAGCTTCTGCACCTCAAAAGAAACAGTGACTAAGATACAAAGGCAGTCCACAGAATGGGAAAGAATATTCACCCAATACCCCTCTGATAAGGGGTATATATCCAGGATATATCAGGCACCGGTAAAACATTTCAAGAAGAAAACAAACAACCCCATTAAAAAATAGGGAGAAAAAATGAACAGAAACTTCAACAAGGAAGAAATTTGAATGATCAAAAACGTATGAAAAATTGCTCATCATCACTAATCATCAGAGATATGCAAGTCAAAACAACAAAGAGATATCACTTTACACCACAGAGCAACATATCCAAAAGAGCAACAACAACAAGTACTGGCGTGGATGTGGGAAAAAGGGGACACTCATCCATTGTTGGTGGGAATGCCGGCTGGTACAGTCTTTCTGGAAAACAAATGGACATTCCTCCAAAGACTAGAAATTGAACTCCCATTTGACCCAGCCATACCACACCTGGGAATCTACTCTGGGAGGCCAAAAATACTCAGCAGAAACACCATCCCTACTTTTATCTTCACAGCAGCATTATTCACAATAGCCAGAATCTGGAAGCAGCCAGAGTGCCCGAGAATCAATGACTGGATAAAGAAGCTTTGGTACATCTACACAATGGAATACTATGCAGCTGTTAGGAAAAATAGTTATGAAATTTGCCTATAAATGGATGGACATTGAGAAGATCATGTTGAGTGAAGTTAGCCAGAAGGAGAGAGACAGATATAGAATGATTGCATTTATTTGCATGACATAAATATATATGTATATATTACGATTCCAATATCCAAGGTCAAGTGAAACATGTATCAGGAAGTTTTGTCAAAGGTGGAAATTATCACAAACGTTTGGGAGTCAGAGACTAGGTAAGACAGAAAATGGAACAGTGTGCTAACAATTGTCAAAAGTACTAATACCAACCTAGAACTGAGCATTAAATACAGGCAAAAGATACACATGACAACTCTTTAATGTATGTTCTGTAATCCGCAATCTGGAAGGGAAGGAAAAGAGAAAGAGAGATAAAGGGAGAGAAATAAAGAACCTGCCATGGAGGCAGGCTGGGGGAGAGGGGAGGGAACTGGGGACATTGGTGGTGGGAGATGGGCACTGGTGGAGGAATGGGTCCTGGAACACTGTATGACCAAAACCCAAATATGAACATCTTTGTAATTGTATATCTCACAGTGGTATAATAAAATATTTATAAAATAAAAAATTATTTATCAAATAAATATGGCTATTATTTATTAATTAAATAACCCAACATGTATGAAAAAAATCATATACTATATTGCTTTTCATTATTTTATCTAGTTAAATCAAAATCTTCTAGCATCACTAAGAAATCTATATAGCAAAATTGAAATTCCATTGCTTTCTACTTGAAAGAAGTGTATAGGATTTTGAGCTTTTATAATGTCAGATAAAGCTTACATGAGGGCTTAAAACCAGATTAGCTTGTGTAGGTGAAATTCACATCCTCTTTGAACTGGAATAAAGTATTCTCTCCACCCAAATGAAGGTACATTTAGTCCACAAATGAAAATTGTGGATTTATTAATTTAAATGGCTTATAAACTATGTCAACAGTCAAATTAAAGGAGGAAGAGAATATTTTTTTCAGAACTATAGAATACACTGTATAATCACCAGCAGTACTGACGTTTAACACACTCTAAATGAAATTAGGCATCTTTATTGGCAGAGTTTGAGAGTAAGTATAAAATCAAGGGAGTGATGTGTTAGACACAAGGAGACAATTTCAGAACTTTTGAAATGATTTTGTAGTAAAAATAAAGTTTATAATATTTCTAAGTAACATTTTAGACTCAGCATGTTTTACTCTACAAGGAGACTCGCCAATTCTGTAATTATTTATCCTGACAATATTTCAGCAACACAAATACCTTTCTATTAATATACTCTCTGTTGTTCATGCTTAGGAATGAAAATTATTAATAAAGAAATAAGATGAGAAACACATTTTACCTAATCTATATTCCTACATATGATAAACAAATTTGCCAAAGATACTTTTATAAACTTGTTATTATTTGATATTTTTGCATCAAAAATACCAAAATGAACCAGTGAGAAACACTGTATTAAAAATCAATTCAATTGTTAGAAAAACTGAACTTTTCTAAAGAAAAATTAGCCTGCTTAGCTATTAAGAGATCGGAGCTCATATTCTCTATTCTAGTTGTAACTACTATATAATAAATAACTCCAAAACATAGTAGCTTAAAACAGTAGCTGATTAATTGTAGTTGTCAGGAGTCTAATAGTTGACTTGGCTTAAGTAGGTGGTTTTTAATTTAATTTTTGGATTTGGGTACACTGAGTGTTTCCTTCAGTGCTTGGAAGAGAAAGGAGTCCTTATCTGGATACAATCTGGGTCCCCCTAATACACAGCATGTGCTCCAGCCTTTGTATGCAGGGAGAACTTTGGGTCGTCATCCCATTCAAAGCTAGCTCTGTTTCTTTTTTTATTTTTTTATTTTTTTTTGCCTTTTTTGGGTCACACCCGGCAATGCTCAGGGGGCTACTCCTGGCTCTGCACTCAGGAATCACTCCTGGCGGTGCTCGGGGGACCATATGGGATACGGGGGATTGAACCCAGGCCGGCAGAGGCCGGCCACGTGCAGGGCAAGCGCCCTACCCGCTGGGCTATCGCTCCAGCCCCCTAGCTCTGTTTCTTAACTAGTCTCATATAGATACAGAAAATTGTAGTGCATCATTTACAGATTCTTCCTCTCTCATATATGGTGTCTAATAGTAAATGTCATCTGAGACCTGCCTAGGCATCTTCATATACCTACTTCATGTTGACTGCTTGACATCCTTAGAACAGCATCAAAGTATATGCACCAAGAAAGCCAGAAAAACAAATAATGTTTTCCCATCCATAGTCAAAAATTAACCATAATTTAAGGGAAAACACAAAGATTCTGTCTTTCCACTGGGTCATAAAAAGAGATTATGTTATAAATCAGTCATATTTCACATAAGAGCTTATAGTTTTATTCTGAACATGACTTTTAGCTGTAGATCTTTTTGTTTATTCTTTAAGATTTGTTTCCCCAAATTCCCTATGGTTTCTATTTTTCTTCCCTTTATTTTTCCAGATTTTACTACAGTTAAGAACACAAAAGTCATGTATTGTGTTTAATACTCTGCCAGGAACTTACTGTATTTAGATTCCTAGACTTTTTAGGTACATTTCCTATTTCCCATGCTGACAGATGACAGTTCAAGAGGTTGTCTGCCAAATTACATCCCATTTCTTTTAGAATCACAAATTAGTTCATTTTTAAAATTCCTTTGCCCTCAAAAGCATTTCACACTTCCTTTTAGTAACTCTTCATAATGATTAAAGTTGTTTATATCTTGTCTTTTATTCAAAATAAAACTAAGTTTAATAAAAAAATGCATACTATCTATATAAATTCGAGAATCCCAGAAAACTATCCAAGGTACCCTTTACTCTGTGGTCTGAGGTCACATATGTTTTGGATATAACCTTCAAAACATTGATTGGTTTAGTTATTATTGTAGAAAAACCCACTTTCTTAAAGACCACATGAAGACAAAAAAAATTAATGTCTTGCATATCTCTGATAGTTGACTGGGACTCAGGTGATTCTTATTTATGCCTCTTATGGTGTCATCTAAGATACAAATTAGGGTTGTCCTCATCACTAAAACTGATGTTTCACATAGCTTATATTTGATGCTCACTTACACTGCAAACCTATTTTTGGTTCTCCTTGGCTAAGAATATCCATGTATACTTTATATACAGACAATTTTTTTCAGAAGGTGATGACTGATCTGTTATAAAGTCCTAAAGATAATCTGTAAATCTGCACCAAAAAAATACATTTTTAGTACTTTTCAATAGTCAAGTCATTCCAATTCAAGTGGAGAAAAAGAGGAATCTACCATTAGATGGCAAGCGGCAGAGATCTGGGGTTATGTAAAAAAAAATAACTCTATGATGGGCACTGTCAAAACCTTACCAGCATGCTTTAATATATTTCATTACCATAAGACAGATTTATTATTTACTGGAAATGCAAATTCTGGAAATTTGATTCTGAAACGATTTCCAAAAGCTTTACTTTTGTTAATAGCAATTGGTGGAGTGACAGAATTATCTGAAGGATGCATGCAGAGATTTTATGGGATGCTACTAATGTATTCTACTTGATCTGAGTGATTAAATAAATGAGACTATATAAAAAAGCATCAAGCATCACCTTAAACATTGAAATATACCCTCGACTATTATTAGCACCCTGTTCCATTTTCTGTCTTTCCTAAACTCTGACTCCCACACGTTTGTTATAGTTTCCACCTTTGACAAGACCTCCCGATATATGCTTCACTTGACCTTGGATATTGGTATCATAATATGTACATATATATTTATGCCATGCAAATAAATGCAGTCATTCTGTATCTGCTCTCTCTCCTTCTGGCTAATTTCGCTCAACATAATCTTCTCCATGTCCATCCATTTATAGGCAAATTTTATAACTTCATTTTTCCTAACAGCTGCATAGTATTCCATTGTGTAGATGTACCAAAGCTTCTTTATCCAGTCATCGATTTTCGGGCACTCTGGTTGCTTCCAGATTCTGGCATGAAATAGAGGCAAAAGGATTCACATGACAACCTTTTTAATGTATGTTCTGTAATCCATAGTCTAGAAGGGAAGGAAAAGAGAAAGAGAGAGAAAGGCAAAGAAATAAAGAACCTGCCATGGAGCAGGGGCTGGGGAGGGGGAGGGAACCGGGGATGTTGTTGGTGGGAGATGGGGGCACTGGTGGAGGGACGGGTGCTGAAACACTGTATGACCAAAAACCCAAACATGAACTTTTTAATTGTATATCTTTTTATTTGTATGGAGATGGGCACTGGTGGAGGGACGGGTGCTGAAACACTGTATGACCAAAACCCAAACATGAACTTTTTAATTGTATATCTTTTTATTTGTATGGAGATGGGCACTGGTGGAGGGACGGGTGCTGAAACACTGTATGACCAAAACCCAAACATGAACTTTTTAATTGTATATCTTTTTTATTTGTATATCTCACGGTGGTATAATAAAATACTTAAAAAAAGAAATATATTGGCATGTGGAATAATATTTAAATAAATGTTATATTCAAAGAATACATAGAAGTGGTTCTGTATGTAAGGTACCTAAACTTATCGCCATAAAAATAATAAAAAATCTTGATTTTTTTCATATTTCAAGTTAGCAAAATTATTTTTTCCTATAGCTGCAAAATTAACAACTCTTTTGAATCTTCAATAAAGAACACAGAGATGAGGGAAAATCAGGACTAGTTCGTCATGCAGAAAGTGCCGATGCAGGAAGACCTAAATTATGACAAACTTACCATGAAAACATAGTGAAGTTAAATTAATAGCTAAAAAGTCCAAGGAGGGGCTGGAGCAATAGCACAGTGGGAAGGGCTGTTGCCTTGCTGGCATCTGACCTAGGTTCGATCCCTGGAATCCCATATGGTCCCCTGAGCATTGCCAGGAGTAATTCCTGAGCGAGGAGCCAGGAGTAACCCCTGAGTGTTGCCGGGTATGACCCAAAAAAGCAAAACAAAAACAAAAAAAAACAAAAAACAAGGAGATGCATTCATAATGCTGCTGCTAAAATGGTTTGAGATACCTTAAAGAATTGATGCACAAAATGATGAAAACCTAATGACAAGGGTAATAGGTCACCTCACAGGATTTGACACAACATTTTTAAGTATTTAACTAGCTATGGGTACAAATATACTATCATGATGTGATTATGGGACATACCAAAATAATTAGAAATAAAATAACAGGCATGCAGTTTCCCTCTCCTTACTTCCGTTCAATCACTGGCACAGTGTGGCCCCAGAGCACTCCTGGAGACATTCCCAGAGGCCCCTGGATCATAGGACCCAAGCAGTACCATAGCCTCAGGTCTTAGAATTAAACTTCCAGCCAGTTGACTGGTTATTGCTGGTAATGTCTCAAGTTCCCTAACGTTGTTCGTGATAATAAAAAAAAAAAACTTAAAGAGTGACCTAAATAGTCATGACAAGGACATTTAAGACACTATGTATAAAACTAATGGGACCAACTAGAGAAATGGCATAGGGATTAGCCCATCCCTTCACAAAACCTTAAAATACCTACAACAAATATACAAACGGCTCTAATGGATGATGGAAACAAATTGTAACTGTAAATGGATAATTAAGACGAGATGGAAATCCTGAACAAAACAAAATCTAAAAACATGGTAGAGCTCAAAGATACTGATTAAAATATGTGTCTTCAATGCTTTATGAGTTATTGGCAACACTAAGGAAAGGATCTTAAATATATATAAAATATATACATATATGTATACATAAAGTTAAGTATATATAAAAATATGTTCATATATGAGCATGCACATATGTATTTCCAAATATAAAACAGGAGAGCATGGTGGGGAAGAAAAAGAATATTTAAAGACTTTGAAAACTAAAAACATATAAAATAACTTTAGTGAGAAAATCATACGAAAAAAGTAAGAGAGGGGGTTGAAGCCACAGTCCAGCCAGTAGGGCATTTGCCTTACATGTGGCCGACCCAGGTCGATCCCTGGCATCCCATATGGTCCCCCAAACACCACCAGGAGTAATTCCTGAGTACAGAGCCAAGAGCATCCCCTGAGTATTGCAGGGTGTGACCTAAAAATAAAATAGAAAAGAAAAAAGAGAAATTAGAAAAAAAACAACTGTAAGCAATAAAGAATGAGAATTTTCCCCTAAACAGTGCTCAAAGAAATATGCTATGTCATTGATTAAACTGTGATTGACCATAAGCAAGGAGACTACCTTAACTTTCTATTCTAGGGAATAGTAATTTGTACATTTCTGGTAGGAATATCAAATGGAAGATTTGAAGGAATGAAGGAATATTTGTGGGAGTTTTAGAAATTAATCTCTTTCCAGACAATCTGGCCTTAGCGCTTCTTGATTATTATTTAAATGAGCCAGAAATTGTGTTCACACAAAAATGTACACAGGTATGAGTATAACAATTTTTAACTGGCAATGAATAGATCTCGGTAGCAATGAAAGTATCTTCATTAAGTGAATTGATAAACTATAGATGATGAGATATATTTTACCATTAAAATATATCTATAAAAACCATGAAAATATGACAAAATTCTAAGCATCTATGACAAAAAAATATGTATCAATCTGAAAAGACTAGATACTTTGTATCTTTATTTCAGTATGAAAAAGACAAATTAAGGAGACAGTAAAAGATATATAGTTTCCTGAGCTGGGAAACTGGTGGATAGGATATAGAAAGAGAACTTTTAGGAAATTAAAAATAATCTAACAATATTAACAATATTATTATTATGTGTGCATATATGTATATGTGTGTATATATATATATATATATATATATATATATATGTATATGTATATATATATATACACTTATGCTGAGGCACTTGGGAGGGAAGATGAGCTCTAGCCCTGGCCCACCATCTGAACAGAGCCCAAGAAGCCAGGAGAACCCTGACACCATGAGGGGCTGCCTTTTTTCAACATCCAGACTCCACAGCTCGTCAGAGGTCAACCCAGAGAAAAGCTGATCTCACCCCGTTGTTCTCTCTCGGTTCATCAGTAAATGCATGAGATGAGAGCCTACTACTGAGAGTACACCACCTGCATGGCAGAGCCTGGCAAACTACCCCTGTTATATTTTGATATGCCAAAACCCAGTAACAATTATTGACCTCATTCCCATGACCTGAAGGAATGGTCTGAAGCTCTTCGTGTTCCTGGATGGAGCAGATGCCCTTGGGCTATACTAATATGTGATAGGAGGTATGGGGATGTTACTGGTGCCTGCTGGAGCAAATTGGTGAACAGCAGGAAGACAAGTGAGACAAGTGATACATTTATTCTGTGTTATTAAGTCTATATATGTACAATAGTAAAGGTCACAACCCTAAGATAAACTTTTTTACTTTAGGTGATTATCAAATGTCAATGTAGGTTCATCTGTTGTAGCAAGTAGAGCACTCTAGTGGGTGACACTGAAAATGGAAAGGCCATGGATATGTTATGGCGGGGTGAATATGGCAGCTCTCTCTTCCTTTCTCTTAATATTTGTAAACCTATAATCACTCAAGCATGACAACACATTGTAAAAAGTGAAGATTTGAAGTAGCATTAGAACATTGGAGGAGGGTATTGGGTACTTTGGTGTGCTGAGGAGTGATAATTGTGTCTATCTAAACCATAACCTTTGAGGGCCAGAGAGATATTATAGTGGGTAAGCAGTTGTCTTGCATGTGACCAACCCAGATTCAATCTTTGGCATCCCATATGATCTGCAAAACACTACCAGCACCAATTTCTGAGTTTAAAGCCAGGAATAACTCCTGAGAATTACTGAATGTGTCCTGAAAACCAAAAAAGACATTTAAAAAAAAGCAAAACTATCAACCCTATTGTAAACATGTGACCTAAACATAAGAATTAAATAAAAGTGGGGGGTTAATGGTATCACGAGAAGTAAGTGAAGTGACAAAATTTTAAAAAGAAAGTACACACATGCATCTTACTTTATGTGGACAGTCACTATAATATCACATATTCATTTCTTGGAGAAACACAGTCCCAAAGAAATAAAATCATAAGTGTATTCAGTTAAAACTGAAATAGCTGAGCATTCTATAACTGATAAAGATAGTGCTATTATGGGCTTGTCCCTAAGATTACTCATAGTTCTGCACTCTGAAAACACTATATATGCTCCATTTATAGTCCTTAATCAAGATACATCATAATATTAGTAACTTCCTCTGATGATTAAAAAAGTAAACATACACCACTGAAATAATTGAATTAGACAAACGTAACCTATTTGGTTGAAATAATTTTTTGGTTGAAATATTTTAAAAGTTATACCAGCAAAAAGTTGAAAATGCATTTGCCATGTGTTGTTAAAGAAAAGGTTTTTCAAAGTGGAAAAAAAAGTTCATTTTGGATTCTGCTGCTAGGATTTCCCTTTAGCAAATCAAAAAGTGTAAGATGTACCAGCTTTCACTAAGGAGTCAAGCTCAAACATGCTTGGAAAGCCTTCTGCTCTTCCATGTGTTTTTATCTTCTGGTGATTCTCACAGTAAATTCCCACATAAACCCCGAAGTTAATCCCAATGTGTGCCCATAGTAAATCTAGAAGACAGATATTAGGCATTGCTCTTCTGACTTATACCATTTCAATCATCTCTTTTTCTTAGAGCAGCTTTATCTAACCTCCTAATGTTGATAAATCATTAGTGCTATATTTTTATTTAGACACATTATTTTTAGCTTCATGGAACAAGCCTTGAGCTTAAAAACACTTTTACCATAAACATTTAAGTTTTGGACAGACTTAGACAAGACACAGATGCTTGGTAAATTATAGGTCAGTTACTGTGCTTCATGAGAGCTTCAAAAACACGTATTTCTTTATAGAGATAAAACACAGAGAAATATAGATCTTCAAAATTCCCAGGGGTTATTTTTTAGCTATCTACATACCAATACCAAATCTCACATTTAAGGAAATAAGGAACTATATTGTTACTGGTACTGGTTTTGGCATATCAAATACACATCGAACAGTTTGCCAGGCTCTGCCGGGCAGGCGGTATATTCTCAGTAGCTTGCCAGGCTCTCTGAGAGGGGCGGGGTAACATGTGCTGTGCAGGAGGAAGATAGCAGCATGGACCGCCTTCAAGAGCATTGAAGAAATATTTAAAAGGACAAAGAACCTCTGGCTCTGGGCACATCTCTTTGACTCCACCCTTCTCCCTGCATTAAAATAGGGCCTCAGGGATCTGGGCTCTATGAAACCAGGATGAGAATGCTATTCTGGTCTCCCAAAGAGGAATTGAAAGAGCTATGGTTGGAATATCAGGCTTCACTCAAGAGAGAGAAGGAATTCGGAGTTCCAACCTCCATCAATGATCCAGAGTCAGGGACGCTCTCGTTTACCAAGGAGTTGAAAATCAGATGAGCTGGACAAGTAATGCGACTTGGAGACGATTGATGGACTAGAGCCATTACCGACTGGATCCCATGGGACATCAAAAGATCACGAGGCCTCCCCCTACAAGATGGTCAGACTTGATGGTCAGACTTTATGGTCAAGATCATCAAGACCCTGAACAGTTTGAGGCTCTTCATATTCCTGGAGCAAGCAGATGCCATTGGGCTACACTGGCACGTGATAGGGTCAAATGGAAATGTTACTGGTGCCCTCTCGAGCAAATCAATAAATAACAGAATGTCAAGTGATCAAGTGATCAAGTGAAGGAACTATATAGTACCACATACAGTAATAAAATCTATCAGGTAATAGCAAGGTCAATGATTAAATTCCAGTGTAGCCAGGTATCTAGTGGATAATGCTCAAGAAGTTTGTCTAGTCTATTAAACTTGGGATACTTTACATCGAAAGACAGGGAATTTTCTATTTAGAGGTAACTGATAGTGTGAGTGTGTGATATTCAGAGATCCTTCAAGGCAATGCTCAGGGGGTATAAGAACTACTGTGTGCGATACTCAACCTAGAAGTGCATGACTGGTAGTGTTCTACAATGCCACATAGTTCTAGCTGACAAGCCTACCTACTATGAATGCCAAGCTTGCATTTTAGCACAGTAAATTGTCTCCTAGCAACCATCTATGTTTGTTGGTATTTTTTGCTTTGGTTTCTCTGTTTTTTTCAGGCCAGATCTAATGATCAGGACTTACTCTTGTGAGTAGGGTGTATGTCTGGCAATGATTCAGAAACCATTGCAGTCCTGGGGATCCATTCTGGGTTGGACACATTCAAGGTGAGCACCTTATCGCTATAATATATATGTGGCATTCTGGGATTTTTATATTAATTTTTAACTATTAAAATTGTATAGAGGACTGAAGGACTCAAGGAATAAGTAGCAAGGAAATCATATCTTTGAAAAGAGGGAGTACATGTCTGCACTCATGGGAAAATATTAAAATAAACATGGTCTTATATTTGGGGGGTAACATTACTGCTTAACTTGACACTCAGGAATTGCTTTGATGGGATTAGGGTACTATATGGGATGCTGGGGATGGATCCTGAGTCAGATGAATGCAAGGCAAGCACCTGACGCACTGTACTAATGCTCTGGCCCCTAATGGTATTTAAAAATCATTGCCATCTGGATACATAAAAAAAAAAAAGAATAGTATGAAATGGTAGCAAATTATCTTGCTATTTTCAAAAGTTCTATATTATTCCAAGGAGATGCCTAGCTTTAGCTACTTCATTACTCTGGAATTTCTCACAGTGATTTGTTTCTCCTCATGAGTCAAGTCCACACCAGACCATACATTGAAACCAACAGACTAAGCTTTGCTGGCAGAACTACTCAACACTGTCTCCACTCAGGGAGGAAATTATCTGATGTTTTCTCAAGAGAGAGTGCTAGGCCCTGGAGTCGAAGTTCTCAGGAATCACAAAGAAACCAGCCAATAATGCAAAATACAGCCAGTAATCCAAAATACATCCAATAAGGCAAAATACAAGCTAGTTAGCTGGGGTCAAGCTCTCAGGCATGCAGGCCAAAGCAAGACCCCGAGTAACGGGAAGCTTTTAGATTATATAACCACTATTAGCATAGTAGCCCGCAAACTTAAATTCAAAGAAAAACATAACTCAAGGAGGAAACAACTCAAGTTGCACAGAGAAGTTATTTTGATATGTATTAGGATGTTCTAAATGTTAGTATTCCCTGTCTGCACCGAAAGGTTCTCCCATGGATACTGCAAATAG
This sequence comes from Cryptotis parvus, assembly GCA_021461705.1. Classification (NCBI taxonomy): domain Eukaryota; kingdom Metazoa; phylum Chordata; class Mammalia; order Eulipotyphla; family Soricidae; genus Cryptotis; species Cryptotis parvus. The sequence continues at coordinate 60,411 of JAJIBD010000503.1, forward strand.
TGGCAGTAAGGCTGCTGTTTTTCTTTTGCCCAGATGTCTTTCCCAAAGTCAAATGGGGGGTGATGCTGAGCCCTCGGTAACCTTTCACAGCAACATGGAAGCCCTTTGGCTCACTGAACCTGCCTGCCGTTTTGCTTACCTAACAACAGCAGCATAACCCTCATGTAGCAACATTACTCCAACACCACAGCACTCAGCAAACTAACCAATCCTTTTACTCCCAAACGTAAAGTCTCTGGAACCCATAAATGTCCACAGATTAGCAAACCTCAGGAGACAGATCCTTGAAAAGAAGTTTCCCTGTCACCATTATTCACTGCATGGAAAATATTTTCTTTTAATTAAAAATAAAAACTAACCCGAGGTGAAAAAAATACTTCAAATATTCCTAACGTCATCATAGCTGCTTCAGCCATAAGGGTGTAGGATCTTTACACTCAATTGCTTAGAGCTAAACTATGCTTAATCTCGGGTGGTTCTATGCCAATTGATGATGTCTGCACACTGAATATTTCAGCTCGGAGATTCCGCAACTGCTCTAGATGTCCCATCTCATTTTATCTCTCATCTACAAAAGGCAAGTTATTGAGTTTTTTTCCCCTATGTTATTATAGAAGGAAAAGGAAATACCCAACTGTGGTGATACATTTAAAGGCCCTTTTCATGTCCTATCTAAACTTGCCATTTACCAAAGCAAGTGATACTGAGACCCAAGTTAAAATATCGAGAAATACAATCCTCAGTTTGTGGAATGAACTGAAATTTGCAGAGCCAAGGAAATGGATACAGAGAATAGTAAAGAATTTGGAGTCAATAATTCTATGTACAACATGGATACCAACTTAGAAATGAGTGGTGTTTTAGTAGAGAGTACTTTAAAGCTGGCTTTGAATCCTCTTTGGATTTCATCCACTTGGAATGTTACAAGAATAACATGATATATCTAGGCATTGCTCAATGGCAGACGATTAACTTAATATAAGCACCTCATCCAGATTCTATCTGTGTGAAAAACGATGCTTTAAAATTTGGTAAAATATTATTTTCTTACTCCAAATGGGACTGCAATAATAAATATCACATAAAAAAGGAGTTTAGAAGCAACAGGAGTATATTTTTCACAATTGTGATGACCAGAATTCAAAGACTGAAGTGCTAAGATGTTTGCATTTTGGTGAAATCCAATTCCTAGTTCAGAATTAGCATTCCTGTGTCTTGTGTCCTCACTTGAAGGAGCCTAGGGAATTCTGTGGAGTTTCATATTATAAGAACAGTAACCTACTCACAGAACTCTATCCTCATGGTTTAATAATCTAAAAAAGACCCCCATCGTCATGTATTATGATATTTGAGGCTTAAAAATTTCAACATAAGAATTTGGAGATTTGCGTAAGTTCTAAAAAAGCTACAGCACATGTTTTGCATGCAGCAGACCTGGGTTTGTACCCTGACAAAACACAGCTATTCAAGAATTACCAAGAGATCCCAGCACTTGGTCTGTGGCCATGCCAAAAATAAATAAATAAATAAATCACTTGTCACTTGTATCACTTGTCTTCCTGTTGTTCATCGATTTGCCCCAGCAGGTACCAATAACATCTCCATATGTCCTGTAATATGCTAGTGTAGCCTAAGGGCATCTGTTCGCTCCAGGAACATGAAGAGCTTCAGACCATTCCTCAGGTCATGGGAATGAGGTCTATAATTGCTACTGGTTTTTGGTATACCAAATATGACACGGGTAGCTTGCCAGGCTCTGCGGTGCAGGTGGGATACTCTCAGTAGTAGGCTCTCATCTCGGGAATTTACTGATGAACCACAATGGGGAGAGATCGACATTTCTCTTCGGTGGAGCTCTGATGAGCTGTGGAGCCCAGATGTTGAAAATGACTGCCCTCATGGTGTGGGGGTTCTTCTGGCTTCTTGCGAGGCTCTGTTGGGATGGCGGGCCAGGGCTAGAACCCTCCTACCTCCTATATACCTCATGATCAGCTGAGCACAGGGAGAGCCGGCAGCAGCTCTGCCCCTTGTGTCTGAGTCCAATTAAATATAGAAACACAAAATGATGCTTTTCCCTGTGATGTATACTGCAAAGTACTATAGGAAGGCAAACAAACAGTCTGAGAATTAAGAAACATTTACTTGGGATTAGGTTTGCGGGCTGGAGCAGATTTTGCATAAGGAAATAGGATTTGATTACCAGGTACCACAAGAATTGCCAGAAACAGCCCTGATCATAGTGTAAGTAGTAACTCTGAGTACCACTCACTGTGACACAACCCTATAATGAAGAAAAGTTTATTCTGATTTAAAAGCTTTCTGCTTTTTGGAGGGAGGGGGAGCGGGATTTGCCCAGCAATGCTCAGGGGTTTGCTCCTGGCTCTGTGCTCAGAGATCACTCCTGAAGGCATTTGGGCATAAATAAATAAATAGGTAGATAGATAAATAACGCTGGGTTGGAATATAACTTGATAATATAATATTTGCTTTGCATGTATAAGATCCTAGGTAAGATACCTTGCACACACCCACATAGGTTAATAACAAAGTAATAATAATAATAAATAAATAATAATACATAATAATTCATCGGGTACTGGGATTAAATTTGGGGGAATATTATTATTATATTTTTATTTTTATTGGAGGTTTTATCCTTGGTATTGGATACCAATACCAAGGTCTCCACTGCATGATCCCCGAGCACTGGATGGGGAGTAGTTCTAAATACCATTGATTGTGGCCCAGAAAGGGGGGAAAACACACACACACAGCACACACACACACACACACACACAACATTTGGGTGGATGAGACATAGAGGTAACTTAAATAAATCCTTAGCACTTGCAAGGCTTGAATTGGATCCCAGGCCCCACATGTGTCCTGGAACATCACAGGCTGTGGCTGTGGTGACCCCTAAATTGCACTTTCTCTAGCATCAGATCCACACCCTGGTACCAATCACTGCTGGGAGGGACCCTTTTACTATAATAAAATAAAACTAATAATTTGAGGGAAATAATTATATCCATACTATAGCAATTATGTTTTACAAACATGTCTTGATTAGGAGGATATCACTTTCATAAGAAGCTACGGAGTACGTTGGATCCATTAATTCTTGTATGCATAACATACATACATAATACTAAAGTTATGTACAGAAAGTATAATCATTAATTATGATTAGATATTCCCAAGTACTTTCTCTTTCCTTTGCAATTATCGTTTTAACCAATTTTTGATACTTAATTTCACTAGTAAATAGTAATTCAAAGCAAAGTTACTAGAGATATCAGGCATGCAAAAAAGAACTGCAAAACCTTTCAAGAGATGTCAATAAATAAACTACAAATAACTGTCTGTTCTATTGAACTAGAAACAATACATTTAAAATTTTGTGTGTTTGTTTTGGGGGCTACATTCAGCAGTGTTCAGGACTTACTCCTGCTCTGTACTCAGAGATCATTCAAGATGATGTTTTGGGCACTATAAGATATTCTGGACACTATCCCAAGGTTGGCCAAATGCATGGAAAGTGCATTAATACCTATCCCTCTCTGGGCAAATTCTTGAGTTTTTTTAAATTAAAATCTGTAAATCAAAGGACTTTCTAATTCTATAGAAAGTCACCTTCTGTTTGAGCCACCATACCAATGAAGGCGCTACTCGATTATGTGTTTCCATTGTAATTAAAGAAAAAAGCAACAGTTCCTTGATAAGGGACAAAATATGACTTGTCTCCCATGCTATCAAGGCATTTCATTATTATTTTTAAATTTTCCCATGTGATATATATGACTTACAAAATAAAATATGTACTTCAGCACTTTTAAATTACTTTAAATAGACTGATTAAATTCTCCAAGAACCAATGATTGATTCCTTAATCACTCTTCTAGTCCACAGACATCATTTGATTGTCCTGCAATACCTTGTTACAATGTTACTGATCTGTGACTATCATTACTAATAGCATTTCTGCAGATTAAAGTAGATCCACTTCTCTCTTTGACATCTTTCCACAGACAGAAAAATCTTGTCAAATGTACTTTGCCAAAATTAAAAAGAGAATAGAGACTAAGCACAGAGCAGGTGGTGTCTACTCAGGAAGAGAATTCTATTTTTATGCCTCTAATATGCATTTCTCCTTTCTTAAAATTGACATTGGAGCTGCAGTAGAAGGCAAAATAAATCCTATAAAAGGAATAAAAAGTATTTTATGTCGGCTAGAGGTCTGTCTCCTGCAAAGCATGCCGTTAATCTGGAATAACTTGTTCTCCATTTGCAAACTTGTCTATTTTCATCTGACACAAAGCAAGTTCTAGAATAGTTTGCAAATCCCGATTTGTTTTTGACTATTCACAAAGACATGGCCTTCTGTAATCATTTTAAAGTGCTTGAATTAATTAAGATAGAATGGAAATTTGCTTGGGGGAGCAAGTAACCCCAAATTTCAGTGTTTTATAACAATCCAAATTTATTTCTCATCAAAATCTGACAGCTGCTCTCAGACATCAGGAATTATTATTGCTTCAGACAGACTCTGCCCAGGGTAGCAGGAAGCATCTTTTAAGTTACAGGCTGCAAAGAAAGGACAATTGAACAATTAAGTAAACTTCCACAGAGAGTTTCCCTTGCTTCAGGTAAAAATTGACAAATGTTCTTCATGCTAACAATCATTTGTCCAAAAGGTCATATGATCTGTTTGGCAGACTAAAAAGTGTGGATTGTCACAAGTGCTGAAGAAGCAATACAAAACAGGGTCAAAGAAATATATCACATCTCATGCTTTTTAAAGTGCTTCTTCACATAAAATGCAGTATATTTTGGAAAACAAAAATCAGAATGACTGTGTTTACTTAGTAGCTTTATTCTGTTTCAAATCCCTCCCATACTAAATTGTGGTATTGGTCTAAATGATCTTTGCGATTTCTATTTTCATATTCTTGTATGCCTAGGAAAAGGATTATTTTACTCTGTCTTCTGTTACTATCATTAGCTTTTAGTTTTGTTTTGTGCCACCTCTGGCATTGCTTATGGTTTATTTTTGGCTCTGCACTCAGGGATCGCTCCTGGTGGGATTTGAAGAACCACATGGAATGTTGGGCATCAAATCTGGTTTGGTGTTGCAAAAGACAAGCACGATACCCACTGTACTATTGCTATGATCAAAATAATTACCTTTTAAAGAGTTTGTTTAGTGTATTATAGCTTATGCATGGAAAGAGTAACATTTGAGAAATGATACTACAGTACCAAAAAGAGAGTGTAGTAGCATTGATAAGATTATTGAGTTAAATACTTTCCATATGAATAATATAAAAAATAGAAAAGAGATCCAAAGATAAGAGAAAACTTGTCTTATTTTATTTATTTTTGAGTCTCATGAGAACTTTTATTTTTAAATATTTGAATATTGTATTTTTTGAATTGAATCACTGTGAAATATACAGATATAAAGTTGTTTATGATTGAGTTTCAGTCTACAATGTTCCAACACCTATCCTTTTACCTGGGAACATTTTCCACCACCAATGTACCCAGACACCCTCCTGCTGCACCTCCTGCTGTGTTTTATAACAATCCAAATTTATTTCTCATCAAAATCCGACAGCTGCTCTCAGATATCAGAATTATGTTTGCTTCAGACAGACTCTGCCCTTATGTCAGGCACCTTCTCTCTCTCTCTCTCTCTCTCTCTCTCTCTCTCTCTCTTTCTCTCTCTTTCTTCTCTCTTTGTCTCTCTGTAATATGGCTTGCAATACAGATACTGAAAGGGGTATCATATATATCCCTTTACCTACTTTCAGATTCATTTTTTGTCCTGAGTGATCATTTCCAACTACTGTTGTCATAGTGGTCGATTCTCTATCCTAAAAGCCCTCCCACCCCCCATACACACACACACTTTTTGCATGCCTCCAACCTTGGATCGATGCTCCTGGGCCCTGTTCCCCCACCCCCGGTGGTTGTTAGATATTAGTTTTGTTCTATGTTTAGCTATATCTCACAAATGAATGCAGTCATTCTATGGTATAATAGAATCTTATATTATATCATTACATGGTATAATACATAACGGGATACTATACAACCACAAGGAAAAATGAAGTCATTAAATTTGCTTATAAATGATTGGAAACAGAGAGTATCATGCTGCTGAGTGGAATGAGTCAAAAGGAGAGGCACAGATGTAAAAATCTTGATTTTAATAATGCTTTCATAAGAATATAAACTGATTAGTTTGGACTAACATCACCATGTAAAGATGGTAGACATTTTCCTTTCTCCTATCTTCCTTGTTCTACACATAGGCCTGTAATTGCAAGCTAAGGATCCTAAGTTATTAAAAAAAGAATTGTAGGGGCCGGAGCTATAGCACAGTGGTTAGGGTGCTTGCCTTGCACACGGCTGACCTGGCTTCGATCCCCAGCATTCCATATGATTCCCTGCGCACTTCCGGGAGTGATTCCTGAGTGCAGAGCCAAGAGTAACCCTGAACATTGCTAGGTGTGATTCAAAAAGCAAGAAAGGAAAGAAAGAAAGAAAGAAAGAAAGAAAGAAAGAAAGAAAGAAAGAAAGAAAGAAAGAAAGAAAGAAAGAAAGAAAGAAAGAAAGAAAGAAAGAAAGAAAGAAAGAAAGAAAGAAAGAAAGAAAGAAAGAAAGAAAGAAAGAAAGAAAGAAGAAAGAAAGAAAGAAAGAAAGAAAGAAAGAAAGAAAGAAAGAAAGAAAAGAAAGAAAGAAAGAAAGAAAGAAAGAAAGAAAAGAAACAAGGAAAAAGAAAAGAAAGAGAGAGAGATAAAGAAAGAAGGAAGGAAGGAAAGAAGGAAGGACGGAAGAATGAAAAGAAAGGAGCAATGCAGTTATTAGTTCAATAACATGGCATATCATAGTTGACACTGCAAACTCTCTGAATTTTTAACAGAGAATAATTTTAATGTGAAACACAAAAACATATCAGAGAGCTGTCTGTCCAATAAAGAAACCCACAGTTTTGCTCTCATTTGATAGGAATATATTTTTGAATTCAAAGAATGTTAATATTCCTCCATTTCAGAATTCTAATAGAGTAAGAATAGAGCTTCCATATTACCTAACATTTTTCTCTTCTTGGCATCTATCTCCTAAGTACAAAAAGATTAATTTACCTATATTTATTGCAGTGCCTGTGTCATATTTGATATGCCAAATACCAGTAACAGCTATGTTAGGTTATTCCCATGACCTAATATAATGGTTTGAGGCTCTTTATGTTCCTGGAGCGAACAGATGCCCTTTGGTTCTACTAGCATGAGGCAGGACATATGGAGATGTTACTTGAGCCCGCCTCGAGCAAATTGATGATGAACAGGAAAATAGTGATAGTGATAGTGATTGCAGTGCTTAGAATAATAGTCAGAACATGGAACCAACCCCAAATGTTCAATCTTTATACTAACACATAATGATTGTAATGTTGTATATACACAGTAGAATTATACATCCACACACAAGAAAAAATTAAGCTGTTTGCTGCAAGTTGCATACAACCAACCCTGACCTAATCCCTGTCACCACTTGTGATCCCTAAACCACACTAGAAGTCATCCCTGAGAAAGATACAGGGGCAAACCCTGAGCACAGCCTGGTGAAGTCCTAAAACCATATTGGTAAGGATAGTAATATAAAATTAATTAAAAAATGACTAGGGTTTTGAAATCTCAGTTTTGGTAATGGTCATCAGAATATGGAAACAAATAAAAGAACCAAAAGCTACATAATTGTGCTGCTATGGAAAGAAATTAAATTATTACTGGTCAAAATACAGTCAAGTAGCCCTTATGTACTAGAGCACATTAAAAGAGAAAAATGCTCTAATCAGTTGAGAAACCATTTAAAGAAAATGCAGTTAAAATTGCATGTTAAATGAGAGAAAGAGGCCTTAAAGAAAGAAATCCTTCTCATCATATAAATGTACTAGAGAGTTTTCACTAATTGCTAATAAAAAATAGAACCAAATATTATGCAGATTCCATTGTATAGTTTTACAATGTGACTGAGATCAACTAAATATAATGTACACAATTGTCATAAATTTTGTAAACTATGACCCTCTTTAAAAATACCTTCTTTTGTCATTTTCACCAAATTGAAATTTGAAAAGCTTAATCAGGTATTGTTATCAAAAGGTATCTCATGACTGAATAAATCATCTTATACAATGAGACTTAGAAAATATGATACACAGCAATTCTTACAGAAATACCATCTCAGCAAGGTCATTTTTTGCAATGATTTTTTTGCATGTTATTTCACCTACCTGTAAGCAGGTAGGTACAAGAGTATCCCATCTGCATGGCAGAGCCTGGCAAGCTACCTGTGTTGTATTTGATATGCCAAAACCCAGTAACAATTATAGACCTCATTCCCATGACCTGAAGGAATCCTCTGAGGCTCTTTATGTTCCTGGAGCGAGCAGATGCCCTTGGGCTACACTAGCATGTGACAGGATGTGTGAAGATGTTACTGGTGCCTGCTCGAGCAAATCAATGATCACTGGGAAAACAAGTGATACAAGTGATTTCACCTACATTTCTTCAACCTTTCATATATAGATATGTTCTTCTACTTCTTTGATATTCCTAATTATCCTTAATTGTAAAATTAGGAGGCATCCTCAGGATCAGTCCCTAAATTTCTACATCCCGTGTGCTAATTCTTCAATGCCAAACTAGAATCTCTTCGCTTTGTTGCTTTAAAAGTAATCTGTGTGGCAATGGAATACTATGCAGCTGTTAGGAAAAATGAAGTTATAAAATTTGCCTATAAATGGATGGACATGGAGAAGATTATGTTGAGCGAAATTAGCCAGAAGGATAGAGACAGATACAGAATGACTGCATTTATTTGCATAACATAAATATATATGTACATATTATGATACCAATATCCAAGGTCAAGTGAAACATATATCAGGAGGTCTTATCAAAGGTGGAAATTACCACAAACGTGTGGGAGTCAGAGGCTAGGTAAGACAGAAAATGGAACAGTGTGCTAACAATTGTCGAGGGTACTAATGCCAACCTAGAACTGAGCATTAAATAGAGGCAAAAGGATACACATGACAACCCTTTAATGTATATTCTGTAATCCATAGTCTGGAGGGGAAGGAAAAGAGAAAGAAAGAGAAAGCGAAGGAAGTAGAGAGCCTGCCATGGAGGAGGGCTGGGAGGGGGAGGGAACCGGGGACGCTGGTGGTGGGAGATGGGCACTGGTGGTGGGATGGGTGCTAGAACACCTTCCTTTATCATCACTTAGTTCTGGAATAAAATATTTAAGAGTTTGTCAGATCATTTCAATTACTAAAAACATTTCAAATGTAATGTGCTCAAAATTGGAATTCTAACTTCTACTCTCTCCATGAAATGTTTCTGCCTCTGTCTTCTGCTTTTTAGCAAATGTTTTCCAGTTTATAGAGCAAAACAAAACAGAAATATACTAGGGTACCTTTATTTATCTAACAATACACATTAAGCTCAATATTAATTTCAAAAAGTATCTTTAGATTATAATTCTTCCTGACCATCAAGGTTACTTAGGGTTTTGACATTCATATTGTCAATACAATAAAAAATAATTGTAATTACCCCCTAATATACTCATCCAATATCATGCCTGGTAAATAACAAGTACACTTTTCTGGGGCTGGAGCTATAGCACAGTGAGGAGGGAGCTTGACTTGCACATGGCTGACCTGGGTTCAATCCCGGCATCCCATATGGTCCCTCTAGCACCACCAGGAGTAATTCCTGAGTGCAGACCTGGGAGTAACCCCCTGAGCATCGCCGGTGTGACCCAAAAAAGAAAAAAAAAAAGAAAGGGAAAAAAAGAAAAAAATCAGGTAGACTTTTCCTATATATCATCCATAACTTCTTCCTCTTGTTTTGTATTTTTGCTTTGAGGTTTATTTTTGAGCTACACACAGAAGTCCTCAGGAATCACTCCTGGCAGCTTCAGGGGTCTACTTGTGATGCTGGAGATAGAGCCCAGATGGTCAGTGTTAAGACAAGTGTCCTACCTGCTGCAATATCTATCTGACCCCTATCTCCTTTTATTATTTATATTTCATTCATTGATTTCATATTATGTACTCAAACTCCCACACAGGAATATTCATAGACCACTGGTCCATTTAATTAGAATCAAAGAAGTAAAGTAGTTTTATACCACACTGATTTCATAGCAACACATCAATATTAAAAGTAGTGTGTTGACAATGCTAAAATCATGTTTTGGCATACCTCTCTATAGATCAGATCGTATTTGCTTCCTGACAAAGGGTAATGTTAGACAACATCCAACTGCATTTTTTATAGATTCTAAATAAACCTGCTGCTAATTCATTGACAAACAACATGTGGTCTTCAAACTACTAATACCATCTGTAAAATAAAACGCAATTTTACACATACCTAAAAAAATAAACAAAATTTACAGCAAAAATTTTCATTGGTTACTTAACCTGGATAATCTAACAAAATAAACATATGATGGGGCTGGAGTGATAGTTCAGCGGGTAAGGCGTTTGCCTTGCACGGCGGGCCTGTGCTGGCCGGGTTCGATCACCGGCATCCCATATGGTCCCCGAAAGCACCGCCAATAGTGTTTCCTGAGTGAAGAACCAGGAGAAACCCCTGAACATTGCTGGGTGTGATCCCCCCAAAAAAAAAAAGCAAAAAAAAAAATTAACATATGATGGGTCAAGTACAAATTGCAGACTTATCAGTCAGGAAAAGACATATTCTCCCCAAGATCTAAGAAATTTGAAATTTGCCAAAGTAGGAAATTATTTTGTCAATAAAGTTTAATAAAAAATGCATGCCAGTTTGTTAAATGCAAAACTTTTGGAATATAATTGGAGCTAAAACTGAAAGTAAGAAGAAAATTCTTAATATCCTAGTATCTGCTACTAGCAAATCATCCACCCACTTAGATTAATTAGGAACTTCCTTCTTAACACCTATATTAACACTGCTGATTTTGAAAGGGTCAAATGAAAAACTGAAGGGCAATCTGTATGTGAAATATAAAGCCTCTGATTTAAAAACAGGAGGACAGACCCTGACATCTCCTGTCGCATCCCCTGTGAGAAACTGTGTGAATGAGTGCCTAGCTTTTCATCTGTGTGCAATGCTGCCCAACAGGCCCTCTTCTTCATTCCCCCATGACTAAGAGGCTCAAGTGAGAGAAACGAGAGAGGTTGGAAGAAAAGCAAATTGAGCTCTCAGAGAGTACCCAACTTTTATAGAAAACGTGAGTAAACACAGAAAGAAAACCTAATTCTGGGGCACTGGGAAAAAGCATACAAAGTTAACATACAGCATCGTCCTTGAGAAAGCAATGTGAGACATGGCCTGACTTTGTAAATATAAGAAAGACATACAAGTTTAAAATAACTCCTGAGAGGAACAAAAGTAGGAAGCAGACATATACATAAGGGAAGCGACGAGAACACATCAGAATGTCTAGCAGGGCTGACAGGTTTTCTCTCCACCGTTATTAAAGACTTGAGAAGCAGATTGCCTTCCCAAATGCAAAGACAGCAGTACTAGATTTCTATAAAATATGATAAATGGAAGACGTGCAACATCACTGAAGCAGCACTATGGTTATTTTTTCAGTAAGCAGTGAAAAAAGAAATTGTGATCTATCTGATATGAAGTTAAAAGTCGTTGCTCCAAAGAAGGCCCATGCAGTACAGCAAAACAGAGAAGACAATCAGAAGCTAGAAAAATATTAATTGCACAAAATGAGTAGTTTAACAGAGAAAGATAAACCCTTAACAAAATAAACAGAATTCATACCTGAACAATACTATGAATAAAATTTTAAAATGCCAAACAGGGCGGAGCGATAGCCCAGTGGGTAGGGCATTTGCCTTGCATGCGGCATGCCCATAGCGGCACAGGTTCGATCCCCAGCATCCCATATAGTTCGCTGAGCACCTCCAGGAGTAATTCCTGAGTGCAGATCCAGGAGAAACCCCTGAGCATTGCTGGGTGTGACACAAAAAAGCAAAATAAATAAATTAATTAATTAAATAAATAAATAAACAAATAAATACATACATGCATGAATGAATGAATGAATATAAAATAAAATAAAATGCCAAATAGAGAATCAAAAACAAGCTTGATCAAACAAGAAGCAGTCTAATAATAAAAGATATGTCATTTATAATTATTTCATCAGATGAGAACTAGGACCAAGACCCCCCCAAAAAACCATAGTAAGTCTGGATACCATTAAGCAAAAATAACCTATGTAGTATTGGAGTCCTGAAAAGACAAAAGGAGAGAGAAAAAAATTATTTAAAGGAAAAGTTATTTTTCTTTAAATAATTTAGGAAAGAAAACATTTAAAGCGAAAGAAAAGGTGCTCTGTTCAAATCTGCAGCTGTACAGAGACTTTTCCATTTATAAAATTTAAAAAATCCCAAACAGATGTACTCTCGAAAAGAGGTTTTCTCCAACACAATATATAATAAACACTTTTGTTTCACTTTTACTAGCTTTGGGGGCACAGATGGCTGTGCTCATGGTTTATTATTCATGCTCTGTGCTTAGAGATCTTTCCTGGTGGTTCTCAGAGGGCAAAAAATGGTGCTACAATTGAACCAGAACCAATTCTTGCAGACTTATCTTGCAAGAAATGGTGAAAGAAATTAATTAAATTCATCTAAAATGGATGCTTTATAGAAACATGAAAATATAAAACCCTCTTGCAAAGGTACATATTCAAATTAAGAACATTTTATTATTGTAATATACTTTGCAACAATCATATAATAATAGTTCAATTGTAGCACTGTGTAAAGCAAGAGCCTTAACCTCCATACTATCTCTCTGGTCAACAAAATATAATAACACTTTAGCATTTATAAAAATAGAGCGAAGACATTAAAAGGAGCAAGAGTAAAAATAAAATCATCAAGTAGAATGAATCTCCATAAGGCTGTTTGTTAAATCTTCCTCCGCTGAAACCTCGCTGATCGGGAGAAACGAGGGACATATTCAAAGTGGTGAAGAATAAAAATGCCATCCAATAAATTTTATCTGGAAAGGTTTTATTTACTTCAGAAATTTAAGAAAGATTAAGACGCTCACAGTGAAAAAAATCTTAAGGAAGTACATCCCACAAGACTTATCTTGCAAGAAACGCTGAAAGGAATTAATTATCTAATCTAAAATGGATATGCTTTATAGAAACATGAAAATATAAAACCCTCTTGCAAAGGTACATATTCAAATTAAGAACATTTTATTATTGTAATATAGTTTGCAACAATCATATAATTATAGTAAAATGATGAACAGACAAAAGTTCATCAAATTTTGTGACTGAAACTTGCCTTGCGCACAATCAACCCAGGTTCAATCTCTGACCCCACACACAGTCCCCCAAGACCCATCAGGAATGATTACTGAGAACAGAGCCAGAGTAAGACCTGAATACCAATGGGTGTGGCCCAAAACAATTAAAATATTTTAAATGACTATCACTATCACTATCTTCCCGTTACTCATCTATTTGCTAGAGCGGGCACCAGTAATATCTCCATATTGTCCTGTCTCATGCTAGTAGAACCCAAAGGCATCTGCTTGCTCCAGGAACATAAAGAGCCTCAAACCATTATATTAGGTCACGGGACTGACCCAATATAAATGTTACTGGTATTTGGCATATCAAATATGACACGAGCAGCTAGCCAGGCTTGCCGTGCGGGTGGCATACTCTTGTAGTCACCTCTAAATAAAGCATTTGTTGATGAACCGCTAGTGGCCACGCGAGCCGGGCTGTGATAATCTGGTCTGTTGGGTGGAGTTGTGATGAGAGGGAAGTCCGGATGTGGAAAATGGCAGGCCCCATGGAGTAGGGGAGGGTGGTCTGGCTTGTTGTGAGGCTCTGCCGGGTGGCAGGCCAGGACTAGAATCCGCCATGCCTCCCAGGCACCCCATGAGCAGCTGGGCACAGGGAGTATTAAAAGTATTAAAATCACTTGAGCTACAATAATTTGTTTGTGGATGCTGAAGAGATAGTAAGCCTTATACCAAATACATAAATTATCATGTTTTACACACTATGGAATCCGTACTAAATACATCTTCATTCACTCCAACAGCTGAGGGCAGGAAGAAAATCTGTTATTCTCATGGCCTCTGTTGATTACAGTGAGATAATCCAGATTAAAAATAGCAAAGGGTGAATTCCAAGACAAAAGAGGAATATGCTTCCAAGGGTTCTTTTCCAGTGCAATAACATGGGCCTACTTGATCCTCTTAGATGAGACCGGTAGCATACTAAAAAGGGTTTCCAACCAACATGGCACAGCCCAGCCTTGGTGTACAGGTTTTAGGCAGTGGGTCATACAGGTGTGCAGTCAATGATCTCAGCTATTCGTGCTTCAGCACCTCATGGCAAACAGGCATTCACAAATTCTTAGTATAGGCTGGCTGATCAAACTGGCACTCTAAGTGCGGTAGTCTCAGACATGCAAAAACAGATGCTTACTACAGATCACACTGTTACCACAAACTGCATGATTAAACAAGAATTTCAGACCCCAAAGTCTCGGGTATACAAAGATAGTGAGAATATTTCAAGGCTCAGAACACATTATTAAAAGCAGACTTCTCTGCTTAATGTACTGGGTTTGGCAAAGCTAGATTTGGTGAGTTAATCCTTTTCCATACAAGAGTTAATCCAGATATAGTGATGTCTGTGGGTGAAGTTCATTCCTGCAACACTAATTGAACTGATTTTGGAATCTCATCCTCATATATTGCTGTTTACACTGCTTGGAAATAGTAGAAGGCTGGAAGTACCAAAAGGAGCTAGGAGTGACTGAAGATCTCACTGCCTTGTCGAAGTTTTAAGAATGATTCCAGCACAGCTGGTACTAACAGTGGCCAAAGAAGGTATAAATGGAGTTCCAAATGCTTTCTCTTGCTGAAAGATAACTATTAAAAGCTGAAAGCAATGTCTTTTCCCTCCTCTTCCCAACTAATTTTCTACTGATGTTTCCTTTTCTCTCCTGCCTGATGAAATGCCTGTGAATCAAAATATTCAAATCTTTGCTCCAAAGAGAGATAACAGACAAACAAATATAGGAAGGTACTAGCTAATGAAAGAATTACAACTAAGACGTGTTCTTCTTTCTATATCAATGGTCTTTCCACCATATCTTGATAATAAAGTTAGTCAGAAAAGTGATTTGGCAAAAAAGTATCCTTTGAATCACCAAAGGAGTACCATTTTCATTTTTATAGGAAAGTGCTATTTCTAAGAACACTTCACTTGATCACTTGAATCCCATTATTCATCGATTTGCTCTGAGAGGACGCCAGTAACATTTCCATTGAACCTATTACGTGCCAATGTAGCCCAATGGCATCTGGTTGATTCAGGAATATGAAGAGCCTCAAACCGTTCCTTCAGGGTCTTGACAAGGAAGCCTGACCATCTTGTAGGTGGGCGGCCACGTGATCTTTTGACATCCTGTGGGATCCAGTCGGTAATGGCTCTGGTCCAGCGGTTGTCTCCAAATCGCATTAAATGTCCAGCCCATCTGATTTTCGATGCCTTGGCAAACAAGACAGTGTCCCCTGATTCTGGAATAGCAACGGAGGTCGGAACTCCGGATTCCTTCTCTCACTTGAGTGAGGCGTGATATTCCAAGCATGGCTCTTTGATTCCTCTCTGGGAGACCCAAATAGCATTCTCATCCTGCTTTCATAGGGCCCAGGTCTCTGAGGCGTATGTTAATGCAGGGAGAATAGTGGAGTCAAAGCAATGTGCCCGGAGCCACATTACTAAGAACACTAGAAGTAATTCATCTTAAAAATATCTTGAATTAGGGACTGGGGAGATGGTACAGATGATTTGACACTTGTCTTAGATATAGTCATCTAGGTTCAATCCCCAGCACCCTGTATAGTTTCCAGAGCCTGCAAGAGTGATTGCTGGGTGCAAAGCTAAGCAAAACCCCAGAGCACTACCAGGTGTGGTCCTAAAACAAAACCAAACAAAAATCTTGAATTTTTTATCAGCTGTATATATCTTTTAGAAAATCGTTATTATTCCTGTTTCCAGTAGTGCTACCTTTAAAACAATGAGCCCCCTTTTAAAATAAGGTTTCAAACAACTTGATTTTAGCTAGAGTATAGAATGGTTTACCCAAACCCAATTTACTAAAACTGAGAATTCATTAAGTTTATATTTTTAAAGTATCGTATCTGATTTGGTTGAGAAGTTTTTTGTTTTTCCTTCAGAGAAACATGTTTAAAAAAATTCAATTAATCTTTGTTCTGCAATGGAAGAGCAAGGGGCAAAAAGATCAGGAAAGTAACACCTGCTCAGTCCAACTGATGGATGATTTTCCTTCCTTAAGATTAATGTCTTTGGGTTAAAAGACCTTCTGTTGTCTAAATTACCCATGATCTACAAGAAATCAATGTATAATTGCTCACACCACATATTAAACACATTTGTTTCCAAATTCATCCCTTTAAAATATATTCTACAGCAATGTTAGTTCTTTTCTTGTGAAAATAACTGACTTTTGAGTTTAGGTGATATAGAAGATCATTCAAAGAGAAGTATGTCTTAAGATTCCATTCTTCAGATAATTCTTAAATTATAGATACAGAATTTGAGTTTATATCTGACTATTCCTTGTTAGTCCTTAAATATGGTCAGCTCAAAATTATTTGAAAGTTTAATTTCCTGTTTTACCCACTCCCATACATATCTTTTATATAATATTATATAACATTTTATATAATATTTATCCAAAGAGAATATTATATTTTGTTATTATACAATGATAACCAATACATATTCCCAGTTTCTTCTCACAGAGGAATAAATAACTATTTTTATGCTAAGAGAATTTCCTGTTTCATCTCTTGATTCTTGGACCATGTATGTGCCTGCCTTTTTCATATGCAGGAATTACTGGCTATTTTTGTTTTTTCCTGTCTACATTTACTTCAAAACTAACTTTGAAAGTGAATGGATTTTTCATTTAACAAGAACTTAGTGTCACTTAGTGTTCAACTTCAATTCACAGTAGCTATTATCAGCATAACTTTGAGCCTATTTGTTTAGATAAATCCTTATATCAAACGAATTACACAAGCACAACTCTGTTTACAAAGTATTGTAGAATAGCATTTTTCTAAGTTCTTGTGTTAATTATTATTAATATACAATTTTAGATTTTAACTGCATAGCTTAAAATGACTTTCATTAATTAATCAGAATAAAGTTTATTACTTTTTACACTAAAAACATTTCTAGGATGACATGCTGTCCAAGCATGTCACTTAATTATCAGAATTTGATCATAACAGAAATATGTTGAAATATTTTATTCAGCGGTCAACACTTTCCTGGCTTCCAGAAATGAAAATAAGATCAACTCTTGATACACTAGGCCTTTGAAATATCAGCTAATGAATAGCTTAAAGAACATTTATGAAGTTCTTTAAAAATACTGGTTTTTAATATTCCTAAACTGATAAAATTATTTCTATCCCAGAGCATGCTTGTTTTCTATGAAGCACTTTGAATTTTATGTTTCACTAAATGAACTTTGAAATGAAACTTTATTTTACTTATGGATAAAAATAACTTTTAGATGAGGACCTTGTACTATATGAAGTACTCTCACTCTGGACTGATGAGGTCCAGAAGAGCTGAATGCATGTTTGTATGTTGGGGGACTCTAATTTTAATACCCAGAACTGCATGGTCCCTAAGAGAAAATAATAAAGACCCACCAGGGAGCAGCCCCTGACTCCCTCTGTATGTGGTTTAAAAACAATACACAAAAAGATTATTCTTGTGTTGACCTTTTCCTTTATATACAACCACATTTTACAGACAGTTCTCTTGTATGCCTGTCTAATTATTTCAAGATCTTCATGCTTTGCAATACTGTAAGTTAAACTCTTTACATTAAGCAAAACTATTTTTCAAAAAAAATTATCAAAGCCCAAATACTTTAAAAATCATGTTGTTTATTTCATTGTAAATATACTCAAAACTTCTTTTCTTTTTTTTTTTTTGTTTATTACTATCCGGTACAACCCCAGGTGTCCCTCCTGTCTCTAGCAATGCCAGGTGAATTCACTCCTGGCCCGGTGCTAGCATTTTAAAAATAATAATAAATGAATCAGCCATCCACTTAAATGAAACTAAAAAACTATTCACTATAAAATGTTGGATTTGGGATGACTACAAGAGTATGCTACCGGACGGCAGAGCCTGGCAAGCTACCCATGTCTTTGATGCCGGGTACCAGTAAAATATAGCCCTCATTCTCTACCTGATGGTATGCTTTGGCTCTTTATGTTCCTGAGCAACATCCCTTGGCCTTTACTTTACGTCATCTTGATATATTACTATCCTTAGCAAATTGTGAGCCAGTAGACAGTAATTTTGCAACAAAAAAATTGAAAAGCATAGCTTTCATTTTTGTCTCTTCCTTTCATGCTTTTTTCTTCACTTTTTATTCCACTCAAGGTTTAAAGTTTACAATTAAATTTAAAATCAGGATTTTAAGAATTAAGATTATTTAAATGATATAAAGAGTATCAAAGATGAACAGAATAGACATGTGATTATTTTAGAGTCTGTATTTTTACTAGATAATTCATCTAATTTTTCAAAATTTAGGCATGGCATTGAATTACAAATATTGTATTCCCATAAAGCCAATATACAAAATATTATTTTACATTTAAATTTAAATGATGAAATTTGTGCTTTTGTACTAGATTAATAACATCTTACAACCTGAAGTGTAAAAGAGTTTTACAAAGTTATTCACTGTGTGGTTCTCAAGTACTTGGAAATAAATTGCTGCTTATTATTTTACTTGCTAAAACTAAATTCAGACTCTCCTACTCTACTATTTGTATGGGCTTTTCTAAGAGTGATCTTTGCCCTATTTTCAAACATTTAATAACAAATTCCCTATTCACTCAATGTAATGTATTTCAGGTTCAAGCTTTCAAGTTCATTCACCAAGTAAATGAAGATAACTTTCTTAAGGTTGATACCAGCTCTTGAGAGGTGATGGGGAAAATAACAATAATAAGCTTTTATTCTGTCCTATATATGTCAGCTGATAGCAAAAATTAAACAACAGTAACAGAGTAACAGTATTTGAAGTAACTCTAAAAGTAATATAGTTTAATCTAAATGGCTTATCTTATACCTTAATGTCCATTAGGGTGAGTAGGAAAGTAGATTTATTCTGTGCTCATGAGTTCTTGAGCATTGTACAAATTATTTGTGTACAAACTCAGATGCTGAAAAATTAGTCTATTGTACTGTGTAAGGAAATGGTTCTATGTCGCCTCCTTCAGTGTCCAGGACTCGCCCCTTAGCAGTCTTTAATGCCAGTTGTCCTTTCCCTCAATTCTGGACCCAGATTAGAATATCTAGGTCTGGTCCCTCCACCATTCCCTGTCCAGGGCATGCTGTCCTCATTGGGAATCTGCAACTGAAACCCTGTAATCTGTGTTGGTTTCCTAGAGCTGTTACTCTGTAATCTCTCAATGGGCCTCTCTAGGGCTCTTCCCCTCTGTGACTCTCTGTCCTTTTGGCTTTCTTTGATTCCTGGTCATGACCAGGTGCACGTGGGTGAGAACCTTCACTGTCCTATTGTGAGTCTGTGTGCAGGTGAGGAGACAAAGAGAGGATTGTCTAGCTGGGGTCATTCTTTCATCTCCTACAATCTATCACACAACCAACTCATTATCGTCTTTACTGGATACCTTTTTGCCTGTGAGGTTTACAATGATCAACTAAATTAACTTGTTTACCTGATGACCTTCCCTTCTACACCCACCCTAACATTAGCACATGCACATAAATTGTTTGGTCTGCACCAAGTTAGAAGCCAACTAACCAGAAAAGGAAAATGGCCAGTAAAAGATGCATGTTTCCTTTGCTACAGTTTCTGTTTACTGCTGCTCTAGCTACCTCCTTAAACCTAACAGACTAATGATAATTTCTCCATATGACAAACACCCTTAAAAACATTTGAGGAAAGGCATTGTATTATTTTTTATATACACAAATCTTTTCAAATTTGAAAAATTATACACCATACCTTTAATACACTCATCACTTGAGTACCAGGCTTCAGTAATAAAAATCCTATGTTCCTCAGAACTAAGCTAGACTATTTCCAAAATCAGAAGCTTTTGCTTTCCATCATTGAGACTGATGCCATCATAACTTTATTTATACCCTATTCCATTTTTCCAATTGAATTGTACTTGTTTCACCTAAATGCACTAATGCAGGCAGAAAAATGACCCCCTCTCTAGTGATGTCACATCTTAATCTACTGAAACTATGAATTTGTCACTTACCATAGCTTAGGGACCACAATGTTATTAAAGTACTAAGTTTGAGATGGGCCACAGTTAGTGATGCTCATGGTTCACTCTTGTCTCTGTGCTAAAGGATCACTCCTGGTGAGCTTGGGGGAAAATCTGTGAGTGTCTGGATGGTAACTGTGTTGGCAGTCTGCAAAGCAAGTGCCCTAACCACTGTACTATCACTCTGCCCTTCGTTTTATCTTTATTTTTTCTGAGAATAAAATGACTTACAAATGAATAATATCCATATTTACTATTGAAATTATTGCAGTTATACAAAATAATGTTAAAGATTAATTCAGCATACAGTAAGGCCACTTCCTCAATGCCATTTATCTGAGTTCTAAGACATATTAATATTCCATGCAATGTTATCCATTTATTATTTTAAAAGTGAAATACAAAGTATAATTTATGAATTAAATTTTAATTTATTGAAAGATTATATGGATTTTATTTACTGGTTTATAGTGAAAGTTTATAATTTCTATTAAAATACATTTAAATAAATCTACTGAAAGTCTTTATTTTTAAAGTACCCCGCAACCTATTCATGAATATTCCATTCATGTAAAAAACTTACTGGTTTATAGTCAAATTATCGTGTACAACATTCATTTTCTTTTGTGACATTTCACTTTACTCACCTCTACTTTGTGTAATCCTAAACATCTCTCTAGCTCAAACACTTCTCTAGTTTTTAGAAGCTTACTCACTAGTTTTTAGAATTTTCAATCTTAAAAGTAATTAGTACTAGAATCTTTAATAACATTGAATTAAGTATACAGGCTAAGGGGAGTTTGATATATTATAAATCTTGTTTGCTTTAATCATAGTTTTAGAATTTCCACATATATGCCCACACAGTTCTTCTTCAAAATCCTGTCATTTGATGGTGATGCATAACCCTATGAAAAGCATTATGGAGATTTTTCAAAAAAAGTAAGAACAGAGATTTCATAGGACCCAGTAATTTTTTTTTTTTTGGTATCTAGCCTCCAAACACAAAACTTCATTTGAAAAGATATGTGCACAATTATTTATTGCAGATTAGTGCAATAGCCAGGATTTGTAAATAAACCAAATGTCTGTGATATATATATATGTATACATATATGTATATATATATGTATATATATACATATATATATATATATATATATATATATATATATATATATACAATGGCATACTACGCACCAACAAGGAATGATGAAGCTAAGCAGCTCGCTGCAAGCAGAATAGAACTCAAAGATACCATGTTGAGCAGAGTAAGTCAGAAAGAGAAGGACAAATGCCAGGTGTACTCACTTATCTGTTGTATACAGAAGAATAAGACAAGGGAATGGAGGTATCACAAATGTGCACACAGGGGCTGGCATAATAGTAGAGTGGGTAAGACATTTGCCTTCCATGCGGTCAACCCAGGTTCGATCCCTGGCATTCCATATAGTCCCTCAGCACTACCAGGAGTAATTCCTGCGTGCACAGCCAGGAGTAACCCCTGAGCATGGCTGCGTGTGACTCAAAAAAGCAAAAATGAAAGAAAGAAAGAAAGAAAGAAAGAAAGAAAGAAAGAAGGAAAGAAAGAAAGAAAGAAAGAAGGAAGGAAGGAAGGAAGGAAGGAAGGAAGGAAGGAAGGAAGGAAGGAAGGAAGAAAGAAAGAAAGAAAGAAAGAAAGAAAGAAAGAAAGAAAGAAAGAAAGAAAGAAGGAAGGAAGGAAGGAAGGAAGGAAGAAAGAAAGAAAGAAAGAAAGAAAGAAAGAAAGAAAGAAAGAAAGAAAGAAAGAAAGAAAGAAAGAAAGAAAGAAAGAAAGAAAGAAAGAAAGAAAGAAAAGAAAAATGGGTAAACAAAACTTGACCTTAGCTTACAGAAATGATAATGCAAGGTACTACTAAAATGTCTGTATGGGGGTGGTATAAGAAGAAGCAGACTAGAGTTAACTCGAGTTAACATAGGGCCATTGACCAGGAGTCTTGGACACAGGTGGTGCAGAGATGAGGTAATCATATACATCAAAATATTGTGCCAACACTACTGGTAGCATGAGACCCAAATTACAATGGTTAATTACAAAATAAAGTGTCTGTTAAGAAAGCTGCCCCATGGCGGGGTGAACCTTGGGACATTGGTGGAGGGATGAAGACACTGTTGATGGATTTGAACTTGAAACATTGTTTGCCTGGATGTCAATAATAGCTTGATAAATCTCAGTGCCTAGATTAAAATAAAATTTACAGTTAAAAAAAATCAGTATCTCTCTAAACATCAAACACCAGCAGAGTAAGATAGGAAAACTAGCATTTCCCTAAATTTTATGATTGTTGCTTTAACAAACCCTTAGTCAACTGGTTTGCTATCAGCCAAATCATTATTCTCTGTTGACCCACACAATCAGCTTAAAAGCATAATTATTTTTAATATCATTCTGTAGAAGCTTTTAACTGGTTCATGTTTATAAAATTATTTCTTTCAAGCAAAATTTTCATCAGTATCGATTTTAAAAGATGAAATTTTATGTTTAACTCTTAGATAATTGCATTTATTGACCTGGATTCTTTAGAAAATAGAATTTTAATTATAAAAAAGTGTAATGTCACAGGCACCAATTATTATTAGACAACTTTAATAAACAACCAGTTTTTATACAACAAATGCTCAAGGAAGGAAGGAAGGAAGGAAGAAAGAAAGAAGAAAGAAAAAAAGAAAGAAAGAGAGAGAGAAAGAAAGAAAGGAAGGAAGGAAGAGAAAGGAAGAAAGGATGGAAGGATGGAAGAAAGGAAGACTGAAAGAAGGAAAGAAAGAAAGAGAATAGCTTGAAGGTAACAGCAAATAGAAGGTAGGGAAAAACCAAAAGAAGAAAATAGAGGGGAAAAATGAGTCAATGGTCAATAGCACGTATTAAGATTCAGCTTTGTGCCCAGTGCAATTAAATGTACTTTTATAAAATATTCAAATAATGCATAAATCATCACACTTGCTTTTATTCACATTGCAAAGTTTTAAATTAATATACAGCATACCAGATTAAAAGAAAAAACAATACAACAATCAGTTCAGTGTTGTCATTGGACTTCATTTGAGTTCCTTTTTGGCGATGGCCGTCTACCTTCTAACTTCAACAAGCATGTAAGGAAGGATTTTTTTGTGGTGTGAGTAGAATTCATAAAATTGTACTTAGTTACAATTTATCTAATAGTGCTGCCGTAGAGCATATGATGTTATAATGTTCCATTTTCTGAAATTACTAATAGATATTATGAAAACGCATTAGATTTGTAAAAATCTATTTCAACTCAGTGTGTCAGATCATGGCTTTAGAAAACCTTACCCAGTAGGATATTTAGCATAAGGGTCAGCATCCTTAGAGATTTCACAATATTACAAATGGCAAATTTTTGCTTAACCACCTGTTCAGATAAATGGAACGAATAATCTTATAAATGTCTCTGGTGCCCTAGTTATAATAGCCTCTGATGTGCTGACTGTATATCTATTTTATCAGTTCAAGACCTTTTGGATTTTTCTCAAGAGTTTCTTTTAAATTAAGAGTTTAGACAAACTATCCTTTAATTTTATTATATCCATTCACCATTTACTTAAAACTAATGTTCAGAAGTAAAGACACGTTCTTCATTTAATTAATAGATTTGCTAGTTGGAGGATGGGGAGTTTGAGCTACACCCAGGAGTCCAAAAGGATTCTTCCTACTGTACCACAAGAGGGAGCCTGTCATACTGGTGACTGAAACTGAACCACCATCCGCAGAGCATGTGCACCATCCATCTGAGCTATCACTACAGGCCCATGAGATCTATATTATGTTAATGATTTATATCAAGATGGGCAGCGAAGTTCTTCCAATAGAACTCTTTCCAGTCTGCCAAGATCATAGCAGAGATTTTCTTCAATCCGATAATGGCTCACTATAGTCTTCAGTCACTCGTGTGATACCAGGACCTGATACCAAAAGTCATGGGTTTCCACAATCTCCTCTCCTATTCTATTTGCAGCAATGTAACCCTAAAATGACTAGGATTTCTTTCTACTGCCATCTTTCCTATTGTGTTTGTTTAAAATCATTTTTATTTTCAAAGGAGTTGCTAATTAAGATTTTATTCTGTTATTTTTATTTTCAAAGAATTACTCGGTTTCTTCTCACTGTATAATTTTACTCTATATATTGCTTTAGCTATCAAAATGTAAATGAGAACTTCACAGACATACTTGTGCTGAAGGAAACTTCTTGATTTTCCTACTGAAAAGCATTTTATGAAACTGTCATTTTGCTCTATAATACTGTACACTTTCTGAGAACAAATGCTTCTCTCTATCAAGTCAAACACCTTTGATTTAGATCTTCACCATAAAATATTAAAAATCATTCAGAGTCTCTTGTTTAGACTTCTAATACATAATTTCTTACTCATCACCTATCTGATTATTACTTTTCAGGTAATTTTGTAGATTTTATTTAGGGGAAATAGGGTACCATATGCAGAAGTGCCTGGGGTTTTACTCCTGTGTCCCTGGGATCACTTTTGGTGGATCTCAGGGGACAATATGGGATGACAGCGATTGACTGCAGGTCACCTGTGTGAAAGATCAAAGCCTTAACCCCTGTATATCTCATTGGCCCCATAGATTTTTTTCTTTCTTTTTTTTTTTGGTCACACCCAGCAATGCTCAGGGGTCACTCCTGGCTCTTTGCTTAGGAATGACTCCTGGCAGTGCTCGGGGACCATATGGGATGCCGGGGATCGAAACCGGGTTGGCTGTATGCAAGGCAAATGCCCTACCCACTGTTTTATCGCTCCTGCCCAGATTTTTCTTACATTCACATACCTTAAATGTTTTGTGTTCCCCAGAGTATATTTTAGACATTTGTCTGCCTTTAGACTTATGTTCCTTCACTAACAAAGCAACCTAATAATTTGATATACATCCAAGAAGGTGCTGAATTAAATCTATATATGGTGGAGGGAAACATGTGACGTAGGTGGTGGGAAATGTATGTTCACAAAGGGATGTGTATTGGAACATTGCATGACTGAAAACAATTATGAAAATCTTAGTAGCTGTTGATCTCATGGTGATTTAATAATAAATAAATAAATCTCCGTTTCGGCTCTAAATCACTTTCTTAGACTCCTTTCATATATGTCCTTCTCAGTATTACATATATATGTAATATATATGTATATATGTACATATATATGCAATATATGTATATATGTACATATATATATACATACATACCCCTACCTGTAATTTACAGGTAGTTCAAAATCAACAAAATACACTAAATTAGTGTTTCTATAGCTTGTGGAAGGAGATTAAAAAAATGCATTGTTTCCGCTTAGTATTTTTCTCCTAGTCAGAAGAACGTCAACTCTGAAGGAACAATGACATAATTTTCAATTAATATTTATACAAAAATAATTTGCGTCAGTAGAGATGGAAAAAGACATGCAATCAATCTACAGTGGCAGAGGTATTGAATTGGATTAGTAATACCAGTTGATGTTACACTCACAAACTACTTCAAGTTTATATGTAATAGCTCATAATTCATTGCTCTGTCACTTTCAGTCATTAAAAAAACACAATAAAGCTCCAAAATGATTGAGACAATAATCTTGGTTTCGATTTCATCTCACACAAAATTAAATATGATAGACAAAGAGATGGAAAGTTTTATAAGTGTAAATGAAGGAATTGGGAAATGCTATCAGGTTAAGGGAAATATTGTGACAAGGTTGATGTTTATTCCATAAAAGTCACTTACAGATTTTTCACAACCTTATATCTGAAGTTCAGTCTCTACTACAAATTAAAACATTAATTTAGCATAGGAAAAATAATTACACTTTATAAATCTAAATATTCAAATACAATAAAATATATTAATATCTGAATAGGAGGGAAACATTAAAGAAGCAATAATGAAATAATAGGTTTAGTGTGTTGTAGGTTAATGAATTGTAGGTCTAGATAGTTCAATCAAAGAAGACCATTACTGATATACTGAAAGACAGATGTGATATTGCATGTGCCATTCAATGTAATGAATTGTCAGGTAGAGGAGAAATCTCTAGTATGTGTATAATCATTTATAAGCAGTCAACTGGGAAACTAAATTTTACAATGATGTATTTCAATTCAGCTTTTACTAGAAGAAAGAGCATTTTTGAGTATACAGACTTTATTTTTTTTTTGTAAAATGTAAGTATGCTGCAGAAATTAATTTCCAAGGAGACTCATATGTTGAAGCTGGTTAAATGAATAGAGTCTGATTATTTCATTTCAGCATGCCATTTAAAAATATATCACTAAGAAAGCCTGTGTGTGGGAATTTCAGATATAGGTGGAATGAAAACTAAATCTGAAATAATCTGATATCAAGAACTATATTGTGAAGTCATCTTCACAGTTTGACTCCCTAGTTCAGAACATAGTAAATACCCATGTGTGCTTTAATAAATGAAAGGACAAACTCAAAATTGATCTCCCATATGACCCACCAATTCCACTTTTGGGTATCTAGACCCAGAAGAGAAAAACATTCATTCAAAAGAAACCATGTGCACCATTATTCATTGTAGCACTCAGTACAATAGCTAAGATTTGGTATCAATGTAGATGCCCAGTGACAGATAAGTGAATCATGAGGATGTGGTACATATACACAATGGAATACTACACAGCTGTAATAAATGATAGACATAATGCAATTTGTGACAATATGAATAGAACTGGGAGACAAAAGATAAGAAGGCAGAAGAAGAAACACAAAAGACATTTCTTATATGTGGTATTTAGAATAATTGCCCTGTCAGTAGGGCAGACTGGAGGGGCCAGGGGGAAGATGGGAGGGAACTGGGAGCATTAGTGGAGAGAATTTGACACTGGTGGTGGGATTGGTTTTACAGTATTATATGTCGAAAACTCAACTATGAATTGCTTTGTAAAAAGTGAAAGTATTTTGTATTAAAAGTCATAAAACCAAAAGAAAATCAGAATTAGCAAACAATCAAGGGCTTAAAATAAAATCAGCATGCCATCTATTTTTACATTAATGCTTCTCTTTGTATTTCTCATTTACATTAATATGTCTGTCAAACAGACCATCAGAGTTAGTATTATCCTTTCCATCTTCAAAATTAAATAAAGTTCAGAAAGATTATAGTAGGTTCTCAAAGTCCATATAGCTTTTTGGCAGAAGTGTGTAGGAATACATCTTCTATAAGCTAAATGGCTTTAAATGATATTCATTTTCTCTCTCTCTCTCAGATCTCACATCACCTCTCATTATATTATTATAAATATTATTACAAATATACAAGTGCTAAAAAGAAAATGCTTTAGAGTAGGCGTTTTCTACATATTAAATTAGGCCAGTTTCTAATATGGACTTTCCTCCAAAGACTAGAAATTGAACTCCCATTAGACCCAGTCATACCACTCCTGGGAATATACTCTGGGAAGCCAAAAATACGCAGCGGAAACACCATCCCTACTTTTATGTTCATAGCAGCATTATTCACAATAGCCAGAATCTGGAAGCAACCAGAGTGCCCGAAAATCGATGACTGGTTAAAGAAGCTTTGGTACATCTACACAATGGAATACTATGCAGCTGTTAGGAAAAAGTGAAGTTATAAAATTTGCCTATAAATGGATGGACATGGAGAAGATTATGTTGAGCGAAATTAGCCAGAAGGAGAGAGACAGATACAGAATGACTGCATTTATTTGCATGGCATAAATATATATGTATATATATTTTATTATATATTATACATATTATGATACCAATATCCAAGGTCAAGTGAAACATATATCAGGAGGTCTTGTCAAAGGTGGAAATTATCACAAACTTGTGGGAGCCAGAGGTTAGGTAAGACAGAAAATGGAACAGGGTGCTAATAATTGTCGAGGGTACTAATGCCAACCTAGAACTGAGCATTAAATAGAGGCAAAAAGGATACACATGACAACCTTTTAATGTATGTTCTGTAGTCCATAGTCTGGAAGGGAAGGAAAAGAGAAAGAGAGAGAAAGGGAAAAGAAATAAAGAACCTGCCATGGGGGTGGGCTGGGGAAGGGGGAGGGAACCTGGGACGTAGGTGGTGGGAGATGGGCACTGGTGGAGGGACGGGTGCTGGAACACTGTATGACCAAAACCCAAATATGAACTTTTTAATTGTATATCTTTTTTATTTGTATATCTCACGGTGGTATAATAAAATACTTAAAAATTTTTTTTTAAAAAATTAGGCCAGTTTCTTTGGGAATGTTAACAGATTAAACAAATGAATACACGTACAAAATATGCAATCAGAAGCTTAATGTCTTCCTCTAATTGAACATGAGGGTAAAATTAAGGAAGAGATTATTTGGCTTTTTAAACTGGCATTAATTTTTACCTCCTTTACCTGTCCTGCACTGAAACTGCATATTCAAATTTTGTTTTCACATTTATAAAAGCAGCTGAAAATTGTATTCTACTTCACATGAGGCGAATGTAAAGCAATGACCATGACTGAAAATACGACAGTTACTGGGATGGCAAAAAAAAAAATACGACTGGAAATCTTTGAGTGTTTCAAGAGTTGATATTAGCAGTGAAATCTCCAAAACATTGTTTCTCTTTCTTATTTTATACCTTGATAGGCAGAGAACATCAAAATTTGTATGCATAATTTCCAACATACAAAGAACTCTCTTAGAAGAGTATTTGGAGCCATAATTAGGATTTCTTATCCCCGCAGAAGATAGTGTTGGTATTTGTCTCTGCAATGTATAAGGTGAATGCCCCCATCTGTTAACCGTGGCATTTCACTTGTTTACTGACATTTTTCCTTTTTTTTATCAAGTAGCAAGCATCATTCAAGGTGTGGAATATGCCATCATTATATTGAATGGCACATGCAATATCTCATCTGTCTTTCTAAGAGTACATCAGTATTGGCCTCCCTTTAATTCAACTCTCTGAGCCAGCAATTCATTAACCTGTGCTACACTGGGCATGTTGACCCAGGTTCACTCCTTTAGCATTCCTCTGTTATTTAGAGATAATGTGAGGTAAACAAATTGGACAAAGCTCTGACTTCAGGGAGTTTGCACTCCAATTGGAGGAGACAGAAAATAAACTAAATAAATAGAACAGGAAAGAATGAAAATGGGATCTAGGTCTGGTATGGTATATAATATATTCATTGTTGAAGGCATTTGTGATGGAGCTAGTCTTTGAACAAAGACTTACCAGAAGGGAGAAATTGCACCCTGTAGATTTCCATTAGGAAAAGCATTATCAACCAGAAAGAACAGTGAATGAGAATCTTGAGGTGAAATTATGTTAACTGCATTTGAGTTAGATCGATGAAGACAGTGTGTCAGAATAGAACAACTAAAAATATGGTAAGATGAGATCAATTCATTTCTGCAGTCTAAATATTTGTATGCCTCCACTAGTAGTTCACATATTGAAAACTGAAAGATTATGATAATGGTGTGAGGAAGTAGAATCATTCAACCACAGAAGTGGGCTTTTCTACAATAGAATGTGTTCTTTAAAAAAGGACCCACAGAAATT
The DNA here is from genome assembly GCA_021461705.1 of Cryptotis parvus. Classification (NCBI taxonomy): domain Eukaryota; kingdom Metazoa; phylum Chordata; class Mammalia; order Eulipotyphla; family Soricidae; genus Cryptotis; species Cryptotis parvus. The sequence continues at coordinate 90,453 of JAJIBD010000503.1, forward strand.
CCTTACCTCTTTTTCTATTACATATGGATACAACAGAACAAATTAAAAACCTCAGCATTCTACAATCCGAGAGAGAATTCGCACATGTTATTGGTTTTTTAGGATCAAATGGTTGCTGTGTGAAAATTAATCTTTTCACATACCGCAATAGAATTAAACTGAGAATATTGTGTATTAGTTTACTTTTCTTTTCAGGAGTCCTAGATTCCATCCTTGGTACCTCTTATTCCTCCAAACATCACCAGGTGTGACCCCCCAAAAAAAAAACAGAAAGTAATTTACCCATAATAAGCTAATTATAAAAGACAAGAGTTAGCCATTTGTTCAATCAGGCAGTAAGGTAGAGAAGTTCACTTGGGATCACAGCCATAATTTGGAGGTACACAAGGCAATAACAGGTGAACGGAGTGAGTAAAGCAGGACACAGAATTAATTAGTATGGTTTAGGCATAGGCAGTTGCTTTGCTAATCAAGTGCACACAATGGAAGCACAGAAAGAAAACCTACAAGAGCACTAGAACTCAATAAAACTATGAAAGTATAACAATCAAAAGACACCGTAGAATTGGCTTCTCCCAAATGGTTTCATTTTTATTTCCTCAAAGTACAGAGCAGTGTTTTCCCAGTACATGTCACCTTAATATGTAGAGACAAGGTCAATGAGAATTTGCAAGACTCAAGAGAAACGGTTTCTTTACTTTGGAGAATGAAGATTACCCTGGGACTAGCATGTAGTCAGTGGAAGACTCCTTGGCCAGCACCACAAACAAACAAAAGGGGCATTAATTCCCTATGCTATCCTCCTCCCAACTCTACTAGTGTAATAAATATACTCCAATTTAGAGTAATCTCTAGAATTAACCTTTTTTCAATCTCAAGAATTTACCTTAAGGCAGAGCAGAAACAGAGCAGGTTGGCAAATAAGCCATCTTCTAATCATGTGAGATCCAGTAACAAAAACAACAGAAAGGGAGCCTCATCCTGACGCCCTAAATCCTACTTCATTCCTTAGCACAGACTATAAACCCTCTGATGATCCCATCTTTTAAAGAGTACACAGTCATGTTAATTGTCTGTATATATGTGATGAATTTTAACCCTGTTTTCTTACTGAACTCTCTGATTTTAATTTGTTTGCTAGTGAAAGGATAAGGAATGAAAGAATAGTAGTTTGTCTCAGATTTCCCCCAACAGAGATCAGTAAGAGCCCCTCCACCCACCCTGGGTGCTGATGCCCTGGATGCTGATGTCTCTCTACCCAGGATAAGGTAAACAAGGGGGGGTGTGAAATGTGGGCAGGGCAAGGAAGACGGCTTTGGAATGTGGGCAGAGCCAGGAATTTGAGCTGGTGCGTGTGCGAGACGTGTCAGGCCTGGATGGGTTCATGGCAGGCATGCCCCGCCTGGATGGACAGGTCAAGGGAGATGACCCTGTGTATGTCCAGGACGTGCCCTGCCTACTTGCCCATGTGACTGCACACTTATAGGCTAAGGAACAATATACCTTGAGGGGATTGGCTAGAGATAAGATAGTATAAACTGATTGGCTATAGTATAAACTGATTGGCTCCTGTTGTGATGGACAGGAGGAGCCTTCCTAAGGGGCCTTATGAAAAGGCTCAAGGTCCCTCCTGCCTGTTCTGACTTGCGAGTCCATGTGGGAGCTGGACCCTGGCTAGCCAGCACAATAAACTCTGCTTTGTTCATTGCATTGTGTGACTCTCTGTCTCGAAAGGGGATAAGATTCCTGGACAATAGCAGCTAGAATAGCCAGAGAAGACCCCAGAGTTAAGGAGCAGCTTGTCCCTGGCTCCCCACTCCACCAGACACTAGAATGTGATGCTCCACTTTGACTCTTTATTTTCCTCTTACCACAAACACAGACAACAGACAATGGAAATAGGAGTATTCTGTGGGCAAAGTAAGCTCTGTCCTGCCTCCAGTGAGTGGGGGTTACTCAGTGACTTGTTACTATGGTAACATGATAACAAGTAAATAAAAGTAACCAATACTCTGTTTCAGTAAGTGTTTTAGAAGTCTTTAAATATTTGTAACTTCTGTTTGTTGTATTCTCATACCATTCCTACACTGCTTTGCCAGTTCTTCCAGGAATACAAACCAAAAATGAAGTTAAAGAATTAAGTGGAAGAAATCTATTTGTTCCTTTCAAAATGGATGGGGGGTCACATTAATCTGTGATGTATAAAGTTTCTGTTGTATGTAGAGAATGGCAGGGTGCTCCATTGCTTTAGCTAAGAGCTAGTTGTAACCAAGAAACCTGTCATAAAGTAACATAGCACCTGGGAGAGATCAATGTAGTAGCGTTCATTAAACTAAGACAAGAAGTATTGATCTGCAAGAAAGACGGAAGAGCCGCAGGGGACTTTTCAATGGTGTGAAACAGGAGAAAGAAACAGAGATGAGTGAACTAAACTGTGTTTTTATTCTATTTCCTTTATCCAAAGTAGAATTTGCAGTGTAACCGTAAGAACACATTAAGGAGAAGACGAAGGAAAAGAATCGAAGCCAGCAAAAAACAACCCAATCCAAGGAGTCTATAAAGTAGGAGATGAACAGGTTGCCACAAAAGCACCTCTCAGATGAAGATATGTTTATAAGGATTTTGTGCAAATTTCCTCAATATTTTAGAAGATTTCATTTGGACGTTGCTGCTATTTATATAATTTCTTAATTGCACAGCTATGACATTCGTAGAGGCCTCTTTTAGGATTCTTCATCAAGGTAAGTTGGAGCTGGTGATGAGTGAAAGGGTGAGAGGAACTGAAATCAATGAGAAGTAGCAAAATAAGGAAGTGCTAACTCCAAACAATTTTAGGGATCATTGCTGTCTTATTCTGTGCTGCTATAACAGAATGTCAGGCACCATTTATCTGAAGACAAAAATTCACCTCCAGCTGTGAACCTGTTAGAGCAAACCAGTTGTGAACGTCCAGTCTACAATGGATAGACATACATAGATCTCTGTTTTTAAAGAGAGAAACAGAAAAAGAGAGAAGGATAATGGTTTGCAAGTAAGCTTATGGATCAGCGAACTTCAGGCGTTTTTGCAGAAATCGAAACACCGGTGAGGGTCTCTGACTGCCTCATTTCTCCTGAGCGAGGCACATATGGAACACACACGATTGGAGATGCGTCGCTGGGTTCTTGGTACATTTACTTCACAGTTTTCCTGGACACAGCCCACACAGTGGACAGATATTTTGGATTTCCTGAAACCGAAAAAGGATCGACCCACAGCTTTTGTAACTGCTTTAACTAGCATCCATACACTCTGGGGCAATGTCCAGAGTGGCAGATTAATGGTATGCATTGTGAGTGGCAGTTACTGGTATCTGAGCGGCCTAACAAAATTATTTCTCCTTGGTTTTAAAGTATAATGCCTTACAGATATTTTGCTTTTCTATTTCTTCCATATTAACCATACATATCTTACGAAGTGTTCACTTCACCATATTCTTAGTATTTTATCAAGAACGTGGGCAGAATTTTAGTATTTCCAGATTAGGGTCTGCTTAATTATTCCATCTAAAATTAATTTATCTTATCACATTTGCTATAATCAGACAGGAGAAACCTAACCATCCTTTCAATTCTTTGCATAGATTTCACCTTTATCACCCACAGGTGCAACTTTCTACAAGAGACTAGAATGTAAACATCACAAATTACTCAAGCCTTATGGCACTCTATAACAGACTGCTCCATTTTCCCCTTAAGTTTCCCCCTTATTTTCACCTGAGATCACAATAGAGCATTAGGATTTCACTGTGTGACTTGTGGGTGGGACACGTTCAGTTTATGGCAATAGCTATATCATTACAAAGTATCACTGACTTAGTAGTGACAGGTGCTAAGTGATCATTTGTTATAAAAAGTAGCCAGGAGAAATGGGAAAATACAGAGGTAAACTAAGACAGGAATTTTAAATGCAAATATTAGAGAAAAGAGCAGGAGGGAAAAACGATGTGAAGAGAAAGGGAGGGAAATGAAATGCCTTGAAAAACTGGTAAAATTTGATGGAGAAAGAATTCTTGCACTTTGGATTAAATTGAAAACTTTCAAAACTAAGGACACTTAAAAGTATCAATACATACCTTAGATTCAATTTCACAGTGAATCTTAATATCATCAATAAAACATTAAAATCATAGGCAATTAATACAGGTATTACTATGTTTGTAATTTAGACTGAATTATTTTTGGAAGAAAGCATTCCATAAATCATAATTAGCAAGAAGATACAAGTAAACTGCTAACTTATGGACAGTAGTAACAAATGTGTCACTTTTGAATATCTCAATTAGAATTAACTTGTTTAAGAAATTAGTTTTTGGGGCTGGAGCATAGCACAGCGGGTAGGGCGTTTGCCTTGCACGCTGACCCGGGTTCAATCCCTGGCATCCCATATGGACCCCGAGCATTGCCAGGAGTAATTCCTGAGTGCAGAGCTAAGAGTGACCTCTGAGCATTGCCGGGTGTGACCCAAAAAGCAAAAAAAAAATTAGTTTTTAATAAGATAATCACTTTATGAAAACAACTCATTTAAGCAAAATTATTCTACACCATTCTGTCAATTCCTACATTGTGCTAGCATGTCAAAGTAACTCTACAGAAGATAAATCTGTGGAGATAATAAATAGCATTAGTGATCACCAAAGGTTTAGAAAGAGGGAAGGGTAATTAGATTGAGCACAAAGGAATTTTACACAAAGGGAAGGAAAATATTCTGCATAATATAACTAATGCTAAATACCCACCATTATATACTTGGAGAAACCTATAGAAAATGCCACACAGAGTGATCACTATTTTGTAAACTATATGCTTTAGCAGTAATAATGCATCAAAGTTGTGTTATCAACTGTAACACTAAAACCGCTCTAAAATAAAGGTTAATACAAACTTAGGGAAGAGACCATGAAGGCAGCTTTGTCAAAAGGCTGCAAAACACCCCCAGCATGTGCTAGGCCTAGTTTAATGCCTGAAAAGGCATTTCATAGCCCCAGAGTATAGCTAGGTACAAACAAGGCGACTCACATCATTGGCAGACAAAAGTTTGGCCTCATCCGTAGGTTTGTATAGTTGGCATAAATGACATTGTGGTGCCCTGAGCACTGTATGGAGCCCCTCTAATGGAACTTCAAAAGAGAAGAGGGAACAAATGAAATTTTCTTTATTGTCCACAAAATTTTTATTAAAATTTATTAAAAATTGTTTTCATTATGGCATTTATCATTTAAACAACTACATGTAATCTTTCCATTCATGTCAATATCAGAGTAATCATATTTCATGAGAATATAGTGACCCCAAACTACATGAAGTAAGAATATATCACTTGATCACTTGATCACTTGAATCCGTTATTCATCTATTTGCTCGAGCTGGCGCCAGTAACATTTCCATTGGACCCTATCACGAGCCAATGTAGCCCAATGGCATCTGGTTGATTCAGGAATATGAAGAGCCTCAAACCGTTCCTTCAGGGTCTTGACAAGGAAGTCTGACCATCTTGTAGGTGGGCAGCCACGTGATCTTTTGACATTCCGTGGGATCCAGTCGGTAATGGCTCTAGTCCAGCGGTTGTCTCCAAATCACATTATATAACCAGGCCATCTGATTTTCCATGCCTTGGCAAACGAGACAGCATCCCTGATTTTTGGAATAGCGACGGAGGTCAGAACTCCGGATTCCTTCTCTCACTTGAGTGAGGCATGATATTCCAAGCATAGCTCTTTCAATTCCTCTCTGGGAGACCCGAATAGCATTCTCATCCTGCTTTTGTAGGGCCCAGGTCTCTGTGGAGTATGGTAATGCAGGGAGAATGGTGGAGTCAAAGAGATGTGCCCGGAGCCGGAGGTTCTTTGTCCTTTTAGCTATTTCTTTGATGCCTTTGAAGGTATTCCATGCTGCTCTCTTCCTCCTGAGCAGATCAGCCAGCATTTGTGCTGCTTGGCTAATGTTTAGTGTTATTAGAACGATGTCATCAGCGAAGCAGAGGTGGTGTAGTTGCCAACCATCTATCTTCAGTCCCATTCATTCCTTCCTATTCTAATTGTCGCATGATGTTCTCGAGGGTGGCGCTGAAGAGTTTTGGTGAAATGGTATCACCCTGTCAAACCTCTCTTTTCACATTAATGATCACTTCTTTGTAGAATGGTGAGATCCTGGTGGTGAATCCATAATACAGCTCATGAAGGATCTTGATGTAAGTAAGAATATAACAAAATTAAAATAGCAAAAGTAACTGAAACATATTGGTGTTAGGCTCAGCATGTGACATCTTGCACAGGTTTAGAATTCGAGACGACGGCTCTATTAATTTACCTAAAAAAAAGACAACTTTGGGAAAATAACTTATAGAGACAGCAAATATTTTTTTCATTATTTTGCACTTCACACGACAAAATATTCTTATGGAATATTCTTATGAAATATTCTTATAGGAATACAATGTATACTTTCTGGTCCCTCAGATTGTAAACTAACACTTTATTAGTAAATTATAATACTGCTTTCTGATTAAAATAAGTCAACCAAATAGAGATGAACTAAGCAATTCAATTAATTCAATTATCAATGGTCACTTACACTTAACATGTTTATTGTCCTTTAGTGTTATGATAAAGAAAATTATGATTTTAATATATGAAGCAAGCCAGTATTAATTATTATAGCATAACTTTAAAAATATGAGATAATTCACGTTTGTGACTCTTGGTGCTTTGTATTTTTATTTTTCATTTTTTGGGGTCATGATTAATATACTCACAAAATTGAAATAGGATGTATGGGTACAAGGTTCTTAATTACTCTAGTCTATTTTGGCTATCTGAGACACCTAGTCATTGATAAATAATGATTTCTTTTATAAACTCTACGTTTACTTTCATATGTCTTCAATCATGTCAAGTATTAAGTGATTGCCTGTCAGGGTAGAACATATGAGTAGGACCAACACTGCATATAGGTTATCAGATAAAAATTATTAGACATTTATAAGCAAGATATTGTGATCCTCAAGGCTACATGAATCATCTCAGCATAACTAAAGTCTTTATGGAGAATTTACATGAGAACGTGAGAAACTATAGCAATAAATACAAAGTTTATAAAATATTTTAAGATAAAGTAGTGGGAAACAATGATCTAGATTATTCCACTTGGGTTCTGTTCATCCAATAAGTTGTTTCATACCTAACTGTACATTATGTCATAAGTATTTGTACATAGAAAGGATGTATGTAATACATAAAAATACCCATTCCTCTATTTGAGTTAATGACGGAATTAAGGAAAAGAAATAGAAGTGAGGAAACTGTTAATTGTTTACCAAAACAACAACAGGCACAGTACAGAAGAAGCTAACATAGCCCCAAAATACCTCTACAAAGGTAAACTGTCTTTTTTTTTTTTTTTTGGCTTTTTGGGTCACACCCGGCGACACTCAGGGGTTACTCCTGGCTCTGAACTCAGGAATTACTCCTGGCGGTGCTCGGGGGACCATATGGGATGCCGGGAATCGAACCCGGGCCGGCACAGGCCGGCTGCGTGCAAGGCAAACGCCCTACCCGCTGGGCTATTGCTCCGGCCCCAAAAGGTAAACTGTCTTATCTTCAGGCCTGTTCCCGTTACAGTAAACTTTTACCCAAGACCAATTTAGGAATGACAGAGCTTTGCAGCTTTACTGTCCTGCCTTTGGGATTTTTTGAGGATTTCACAACACAGATGTTATTTTGCTTAGTTATTAAATCAAAGCAGTCTCCCAGTATGAGGATAGAGCGTTCCATTTAGGGCTGTGTTTGTATCCTTGACATAAGAGAAACATGATAGAATGAATGTCAGGTCAGAATAACTGCAGGTTCTATGACTCAGAGTCTTTGATTGAGTCTGTCCCCTCTTTCCTGACCTGCCACCAGCTGCCTCATATGACTCAGGGTCAGAGAAACACCTGGAGGTAAGTGATGGATCATGTGTTGTGGCCACTTCTGTGTCTTCAAGTGAGGAAAGTCACTGTGGAGTGCACATCTAAGAAACTCCTTCCTCCTCTGTCAACCTTGATATCCCTGTGGACTTGAGAACATTCTGCGAGCTCTGAGAGTGGTAATAGGTGTATACTCTTTTAGGGATCTGTGGATCAGTCCATCTGTCTCTTTATGTGTGCTTGTTATTCCAGGATAAAAAAACATGCACTTCTGAAAAGGAAATTCTGTATAAAAGATATCTTACCACATTGTGAGAGCTCCAGAAGGCCAAAGTTGGGTTGGAGTCTGAAGTAGAAACATCATAGTCACATATGCTTTAATAATTGAAAAGCTATGTGTGATGGATCATTGCTAGATATCAGCACAATGTGGAAACTAGTGATTTTTAGAGTTCTAGGTTTTCCTTAGCTGGAAGAATGGGAGTTTTACTTACCCCATGCCCCCTGACCTTTGAGAGGGACCTGCTGCGTGCATTATTTATATACCATGTTTGTTTGTGTTATGGATTATGTGTGTAATCTCAGGGGTTGTCTCTGAAATGGAGAATTTTCACAGTTCATGTTTGTCTCAGTTTTATGTGTTCTGAGCTCTATGTTCTTTCTATTCGCTCAGAAAGGGCAAAAGCAGAGGATAGCTAAGGATTTATAACAGTTCCGGACTCTCAAAAACTCAAGACTTAACTGAAGCTGATAATATGATTCTTTCCTTTCGTTTATGTCTTATGGTGAATAAACTTTTAATCTCTCGATAAATAACTACATATTTATTTTTTGGCTCACAATTAAGTTGCAAGATTTTTAAACTGGTTATTAGGCTATGAAAAAAATTCAAATTTCAATCAAAATTTATTATTGGGAAGATATAAAAGTTAATGTGAAGAACTTTTTGACTTTTTAGAGGTCACACCTGACTGTACTTAGAGGTTACTCCTAGCTCTTTGCTCAGGAATTGTTCCAGAGACCATATGAAATGCTGAGGATCAAACCTGGGTTGGCCACATGCAAGGCAAATGCCCCCGATTTTTAACTTCTAAGAGAATATTATCTCTTAATATTGTGATGTCCATGAGGAAATCTCTTGAGTTTCAAAAAGCCACACTGAAACCATGAACATAAAAAAATGAAATGGACTTAGTATAGTTAAAGATGTACATACAGAAAAGAGATCTACTTTTGTTCTGCTCAGGCAGTTGCCTGAGATACGTCTTTGAGACCTTCATGGAAAGAAAATAATCAGATTTTTTAATTGTATGTGTTTTTTATTTGGTTAAAGAGAACTAACTGGGTTTGTTTCTTTAATCTCAAAAAATGACTCACTAGGCCTGGAGAGATAGTACAGTGGGTAGGGTACTTGCTTTCATGCAACTGATCTGAATTCAGCCTCAGCACTGAAGTTGGAACACGTAAAGTGTTCCAACTTCCCAGTACAAAGCCTACGATCCCTAAGTACAACCTAAGATCCCTTAGTACAAAGCCAAGAGTAAACCTTGAGAATAATTAGATGTGCTTCAGCCCCACTCCCAAACAAAGCACACAAAAAAATAAACTAACTGTAGCCTAAATTTATCATATAGGCTAAGACCATGTTCAGTAAGAGTTAAACCATCTTAAAAATGAAGGTATGACTTCAGAAACTTTAAGGAGAAACACTGAAGTAAAAAAAAGTATAGAACTAATAAAATTAAATCAAAGATTTATTTTGTGTTTTCTGTAATAAATATTGGCAATTCAATGCTTTTTTTACTAGTATCTCAAATTTTAAATAAAATAAGAAGACTTATTTTTGTATTTGAATGCATTGTTTTTGTCTCCTACTTTTGTTTTTGTTTCTGAATCAAATTATTAGTTATCAGATTATTTGATTCACATTTATATTATTTACAAATGTTTAAAGTCAGATATTTTTAGTGAATTAAAGCTGATTCAAAATAAAGTGATTTTGTTTAAAGAAAGGTCTTCTCTGTGGCCATAAGTTAATGCAAAAAAATACACTATAAGTGTTTCTTACTCAGAATTTTTCTATTTTCTGTATAGGCAAAGTGTCTGACTTGGCCTCTCTAGATTTGTTATTTAGTACTATGGAGCTAAAGCGGAATTGCTAAATAATTTAATATCTATCTGTGATTTTCTGAGCTATTGTTTTCAATCTTTTCCCAGATGACTTTCATTAACCAACAATTCAGTCTTATGCAGAGCATACAAACTGGAAATGCGTAACTGATATAGTCGAGAGATATGACCAGTCATGGCATTTTTATGCCTTTCTAAAGACAATAAAGATATTGAAAATTGGGAAGCCCAAGACAAAAAGGTACAAATAGCCACAGAGCTTGCCTAAAAGTTGCCCAATCCCAGGTGACTCTCCATTACTGCCTGGTTTCGTCCAATCATTACTGTGAAGTCTGAGTTCACCGCAGCTCGAGGGTCAATCAAGCGATACACAGCGATAGGTACAGAGAAAACTTTACTGGAAACAAGCTGACAAGTTGGAAAATTGCAGATTCACATCCTCAAAGAAGTTGTCTTCTAAAAGTCATCTAATAAACAACTATTGAGTAGATAAATATGAATATTTTAAGCTGATCAAATACCAGGATTACTTATAGAAAGACAGGGTAAAGGAATAAAATACCTTTTCTGTATGTATTGAAACAATAGCAGAGAAAAGGCCCAAGTCACCTGTCAGTTAAGAGCTCTGAAAGGAAATCTATGATAATCTAAAGTACTCAGCACCATATATGAAAAATTTATAATTTAAAATTTATAATGGGATTTTTATAATGTAATTATATCAAATCACTGTCTTCCTGTTCATCATCGATTTGCTTGAGCGGGCACCAGTAACATCTCCATATAACCTGTCTCATGCAAGTCGAGTCCAAGGGCACCTGCTTGCTCCAGGAACATAAAGAGCCTCAAACCATTCCATCAGGTCATGGGAATGAGGTCTATAATTGTTACTGGTATCTGGCATATCAAATACGACACGGGTAGTTTGCCAGGCTCTGCCATGCAGGTAGCATACTCTTGAAGTCATCTCAAAATCCAGCATTTATTGATGAACCGCGCCGCCTTCCCCCAATAGAGATGGGCCGGTCTTCGGTCGAGGGTATACGAGTAGCTGCGCTCCCCTGCTAGAACCTCCTCCAAACAAGCTCTCAATTATATCAAAATTATATTAAAATATTATTTTTATAGAAAGGAAAAAAAATTTTTTTTTGCTTTTTTTGGGTCACACCCGGCGATGCTCAGGGGTTTCTCCTGGCTCTGCACTCAGGAATTACTCCTGGCGGTGCTCAGGGAACCATATGGGATGCCGGGATCTAACCCAGGCCGGCACAGGCCTGCCGCATGCAAGGCAAAAGCCCTACCCGCTGGACTATCGCTCCGGCCCCAATGGAAAATTTTTATGTCTGAAAAATTCCATTTGGGTAGCCTGATTATATTTTAATTTTTTTGTTTGCTTTTTTTGGGTCACACCCAGTGTGCTCAGGGGTTAATCCTGGCTCTGCACTCAGGAATTACTCCTAGCCATGCTTGAGGACCATATAGGATGCTGGAGATCGAACCCTGGTCCATCATGTGCAAGGCAAACTCCCTACCCGCTGTGCTATCTCTCTTGTGCCTATATTTTAATTTTTTCCCATCAAGTTAATTAAGGGCATAATGCCTTCTTTGCATGAATTTTACAGCTTCATAACCGGAAGCACAAAACACCTGAATATCTTAACCAGAATCTCAAAGCAAGCAACTAAGTCAGAGAAACAAATTATGGCTTCCAGACTCCTAGGCACTACTTGGAATAAATAACTGCTCCATTATAGGACAAATAGATTGAAAATATGTGGCATTTAGAAGTCATATAGTTTTCTACTTAAAGAGTAATGTTGTAAAGTTTTTATATTATCACTGATATACTGTGACTCACAGCCAGAAAGGAGCTGATAGCAAGGCCAAGAAAAGAATCTGTTTTCATGCCAAATTACATCCATTTACAAGGATGGATTCACATGTAACATATGGTCCATGTCCTATTGATTTTGCTTATGACTATTAAGTTTCTGAAGTGTTAGATGTTCAAACATCTTGTTCTCGTCTGCGGTAGTTTAGTTATTCCCATTAACATTAATAGGAGTTCTACAAAGCATTATGAGAATATGTAGTATTTCATAGCATTTTATGGCCAATTATGTTATGGCCAGTTATAATATTTACAATCATATTTACTATAATGTTTTACAAGCATATGTTCCATGGAAGAACTTTCAAGTAATCATCAAAGGACTGTGACATATTTTAAGGAGAATTACTATTCTGACATGATTAAGTTTTCATTCTTGAGTGTTAACAGCACCATCAGTCATTTCCTTTGCATTTAGTCCAGGGTATCATTACTATACATCACCTAAATGTAAGCTAAGAAACAGCACAATAAAATGTAAATACCCCTCCTTTATGTTCACAGTCTTTGAAATGCATGCCCAAGAGGGGTGTCTAGTTTCTGGTTTTTAAATTGAATTATTTAGCTATTTTAGGGGCTGTCAAATAATCTGGAGATAATAATTGCTCTTTTGTTTACCATGTTCACTGTTAAGAGTTTTTATACAGAACACCTTTACAATCCTCTGTAAAACTTTCTTTGAACTTTTTTGCTCATATAATAAATAAATGTTATGACCCATAGTCACAACAGTCAGGAAAACATTGCAAATATAAAAGAAGGAAACTGGAGGAAACCTAATCAGTTGCTTTGTCTGAGTTTCCTTCCTGCCGTGTGAGAAAAGTGAGGCTCTCAGGTACATATAGGCCATGACGGTAATTTCCTTTACTTCCTGCAAAGTCCAAATTATTTGCTATTCATTTTTCCTCCCCTAGTGTCAGAAACTGAGGAACAAAGACTTCACTTTATCGCTAATTATTTCATTTTGACTCATACTATCCACTCTATTGAAACCATAATTCAGCAGACTAGTAATTATGTTACTTTTTGACTTTTATGTCTTTTTTTTGACATTGTTTCTTCATATTTCCTTTCTGTTTTCATTGAGGTCAAACAAGGAAGCCTCATAAAAACCGGCAGCAAATAAGCCATAAAGAAGCAAACTGAACTACTTACTGAACTGGACTAGCTCTAAAATAGCATATCAGTTCAATGCCAAAATGTTAAACTGTCTGGAAAAGAACAAGGTGAGTTACTAAGTCAAGTTGCAAGGCTTTATCTTGCGAAGAAACATGTCTGTGTCATGTGTGCATATTTGTATATATGTGTATTGTCTTCATTCACTGTTTGTTTGTTTTTACTGGAATCATTCAGCTCCTTCCTCTCCTCTCCCTCTTCCAAAGGAAGAAAACCATCACCAATGCTAAAAGGCAGCTACAAAAGCAATACCTAGAACCGGCTTCAGGCTCAGGAGAGGAGCCTCTGGCCCCTCCTCGTGATTTCTAGTGCTGTACACTAGAGAAATTATTAGAGTTACTAGAGAAACTTCTCTAGTAACTAACAATAGAAATAATCCTTGAAAATAATGCCTGAAAGTTTATTTCTCATTCACTTTTAAGCCTGTGTTCTAACAAAAGTTTGTAAATCTCATGAGCAAGTTAAAAACAATGTACAGATTTTATTTTTTGCTTCTTTGTATTAAGAGTGTGCCGATACTAAATGAAACCTTCAACTTGTATATAGCATGTTGAGGGCATCGTACACCCTCAGTTTTATGAACACAGGCTTTTGTTTTCAGTTTGATTTGAGGTGTCCTCCAAGATGAGGACAAAAAGGCAAGAATGTTATCCTCCCTTTCAGACAAGGAGAAGCTCTTATTTACCTTGAGATCAAATACGAGCTGCTTCCAACCTTGCCATTTTATTTGCTGTATGCATTCATTATTTCAGCGTATATTTGCTGAGCAGCTTCTTAAATCTTCATCCTTCTTAAGTCTTGAGTTTACAGTCAGTGCAGGCAGGTAAAACACCAAGGGTCAAGGAGATGTGCCTGGTACCACCTGGTTTCCTGGCATCATGAAAGTGAGATCTCACACTTTGCTAGGGTAGCCCTGGTGATTCCAAAACCACAGAGTCTGAACAGTACCACATCCTTGGTCCCTAATATTCAAACCTAAGTCTGGTTCACTAAGTATTTTTGGGAGTGACCCTGAACAACCCTTTGGAGAATGTACAAAAGGCAGCAAACAAAAAAATTTGATTTATGCCTTAATTTTAATTAATATCTGTGTAAATGATGTATCTTCACTAAGGATTGAAATAATTCTTTCTGGAGAAATGTAGAAAAGTCTACAGATAATTAAATAAGGTGTATTTTGAGTTCCCGATATTTTAGGATTCGGAGAGATATCACCGCGGGTAGGGAGTCTGCCACGCATGGGGGCCAACCGGGCTCAATCCTAGGCATCCCATATGGTCTCCTGAGCTCTACCAGGTGAAATTCCTGAGCCAAGAGCCTGGAGCTACCCTTGAGCATTGCTTGATATGATCCCCCATAAAAAGAGATTTATAGGTTGCTTTCGCTTTTTTAAATGTGTTGCCATTAAAAAAACTATTTACTATTGATCTACCATTGGCTAACGATACTATGAAGTTTTAATGGCTTATCTTCACACCTCTGCCTGTCAGTAATTGACATCACTTCTTCGATCAAAGTTCAAATGCCATGTCCCATCAAAAAATTGTTCCTTAATTCTTTCAGCCTCTACTGACCTGTCTCTGTGGCTGGTGATTTGCTTCAAAATTAGTTTCCAAGTAAATAAAATTGCCTCAAATACCTTTCCACTTCCACATTTATTTCACTTCATATATCTACCTTAAGTCTCATGAATTTTGTCTGAAATGTATGAATTTCTTCTTTTTCAATGATGCAGTAGTAATCATGATAGTATTTAATTTGATTTTTTAAAAACTGTACTGCTAATAACATAGAATTATATAGATTATTTCAATTAGTTTCCAGACCCTTTAGATAAATGTCTGGATTGCTACTGCTGGAACATATGAATTTTTATTTTGTGTAAGGACTTTATACTGTCTGTATAGACCCTGGACCAATGTAGAATCCCATCAACAGCGTACTAGATTTCCTTTGTATTTACACACTCACAAATATTTTCTCTATGTATTTGATATGTCATCAACACAGATTTGAGATGTTCATGTATTGTGATTTTGGTTTCAATTTCATAAATAATTAGTGACACTGAGCAATTTTTCATATCTCTGTATGCATCAAAGTCTTCTTTGACCATGTGTCTGTTGAGGGCTCTTGCTCATTCCATGTTCTGAACTGAAAGAATATGAATCATTGAAAGGCCGCCTTAAAGCACTCTATCAAAACAATATAGTTCTTTTCAAAATACTGGTGACATTTCTGTCCTCATAGGCAATGTTGTTCTGGGGACATGGGGTCACTTACTGTGAGGCTGTGCAGTCATCCAGGGTGTACCTGCTATAGCCAGTGATGAATCAGGCACCAATAGTATGGTTAAGCAAACTCAGGGTCTCACATATGGTACACCTGATCTCTACGACTTGAACCATACCCTGACAATTACCAAGGAAATATTTTTTTCAAGGAAATAGAGCAAAAAATCAGAAATATTGGGAGGGAGTAATAGTATAATAAAGGGCACTTGCATTACATGTGGTTTGTTCTCTAGGATTCTACAAACATCACCAGGAGTAGTTCCTCAGTGCAGATCCAGAAATAACCCCTGGGTATCGCCCGTGTCATATTTGTTATGCCAAATACCAGTAAAAATTATAGACCTTATCCCCATGACCTGATGCAATGGTTTGAGGCTCTTTATGTTCCTGGATCAAGTAGATGCCCTTGGGCTATACTAGCATGAGACAGGACATATGGAGATCTTACTGGTGCCCCCTCGAGGAAATTGATGATGAACGGGAAGACAGTGATACAGTGATCTCCACTGTGACTCAAAAACAATGCAAAACAAAACTAAAATGGAAATTGCCAAAGTTATAAAGAGAGACAAGGAAAATTTGGGAGCATTGCATTTCCTGACTTCAACCTATATCAACAATACAATGGTGAGGAAAAGCAATATAGTATTTGAACATAAAAGATCAAAGGAATAGAAGAATACAAAATAATCCTATACAGAAATACAGAGAGAGATATTTAATCTAGAGAAAAGGAATGAAGATAATACAATGGAGAAATGAAAATCTCTTCAAAATGACTTGTAAGAAAATTAACTTCCACATACAAAGACAGAGTACTATTTAACATGAACAAAAAAACTCAAATATAAACAGGCTTATATTAGAACCAAAAACATAACATACAGAGAAGAATGAGAGACACCCCTTCTTCAAACTTGTTAGGAAACTCAACTCCAGTGACAAGAGAAACAAGATCAAGAACAAACAAATGGGATTTTATCAAATTAAAATCTCCTGAACAGCAAAAGAAACTTCCATATTGGCACCGAATTATGGAAAGAAGTTGTTGGCACATCATACATCAGATAAGGGACTAATTCTTGCTCTCATACTCAAAATTACTTGTAGGCAAAGATCCCAGAAAAAAACGAAATAGATCTATATGTATGTAATTAAGATATATAAGAGATATGTCTTATGTACCTATTGTATGATATATAATATATAAATAAAAGATATAAAGAAGAAAATAAATAAAAGACCGAAGGAACAATAACTAAAGAATTATTGTTCTATTTGAATGTTTTCAACTTTACCATGTTGCTAAAAGTAATTTATAATTGAAAGTGGTCTAATTACATTGATTTCATAAAAGAGTAACACTGTTGTTGCATTCCAGATGAACTAGTTAGGGAGTCCTGACACAACAATTTTTTCAAGATGAGGGATTTTGTTTAATTAGAGGAATTATTTTAATGATATTAGGTTCAGATCATTTAAAGGGGCATTTATACTATTCTTAAAAAATGGTTTAAATTGGATAGCTCTGGAGTATTAAAGAAGGAAAATATAAGCTATATATTAATACTCTACCTATATTTCAAGAAGTTTTTTAATGACAGTATTCAGGGAAAGAATACATAAACTGAACACTTGCTTTGCATACAGGGAGGCACCTGCCCATTGCCTAAATTTGATTCCTGAAACTACACTGACTCCTAAGCACTGCCTACAGCAATCTCTGAATACAGAGCCAGGATTAGTGCTCTGATAAGAGCAGGTCCAGGCAAAAATATTATAATGTCTTAGGTTGATTAACGATGAAAGCTATAGTCAAAGATGACTTGATTTGTGGCCTGAGAAACTGAAAGAATGATTTTTTTGGTTTATTAATATGGGGAAGTCTCCCTCTGAGAAGACTTGGGGGAAAGAGGAGTTCTAGGAAGTAATTATTAAAAGCACCAGTGGAAATGTTAATGAGGAAGATGCATTTTCAGAACTCTGAGTCTGAGTGGGGAGAAGGCCTCAGCCAAAACAAGTGAGGAGTGTGCAGGTGACATTTTAAAGTGATAGACTTTATGCTAGCACTAGAAAAATGAGTGTAGGGAAGCAAATATATTATAGTGTTCCCAAACATAAAAAATTAAGGTCGAGGAAATGAAGAACCCCGAGTGCGATTAAAGAGGAGTAGCAGTAGTCTTCCTGTAGAAAATCTAGGAGCTCATGAAGTCTTGTGAGGCAAGTAAAGTTGGTTCTTTAACCAGCAAAGAGTGGCCAACAGTTTTCATGCAGATCATGACCATAATATTAATACCTTTGACTTTGGGATCCTTCGAGATTGTGGATAATCTTGAAAATAGGGTTTGAATGAAGTAATGGGTATAAAAATTCCATTTGTGGTGGGCAAAAAAAGAGATTTAAAGAGAAAAAATAAGGAACAGAGAATTCTGACAAATATATCAAGGAATCCTTGCCCTTCTTGTACTGGGTGACTTTGTGAGGCTGATGTTTGCTACATTTCTTGCAAAAAAGTCCGGCAGGTTTTCGGTACGTTCACCATGCTTGAGAGAGTGGTATATGTGCCGAAAAGAAATCGCATCGGCAAGCCTGGCAAGCTGCCCGTGTTGTATTTGATATGCCAAATACCAGTAACATTTATATTAGGTCATTCCCAAGACCTAATATAATAACTTGAGGCTCTTTATGTTCCTAGAGCAAGCGGATGCCTTTGGGTTCTACTGGCATGAGAGGACATATGGAGATATTACTGGTGCCCGCTCTAGCAAATAGATGATCAACGGGAAGATATTGATAGTGATAGAGAACTATACACAGGTCATTAAGATTAAAAAGTATAAGTAAAGCAAGGTAATGAGTAAAGACAGGTCAAAATATAGAATGAAATAAAAAAATGAATTACGTACATTTAGGGGAGTAAAATTAGGCATTCATCATGAGGACGTTTTATTTAAACATCAATCAATCTGAATTACATATGTCAGCATTTTGGAAATCTTATTTAAAATTTAAGCTCCCTCGTGATTTAAAATTTGCTAAAACTCAATATATTTAAATAGAAGAATGAAACAATGCTAGTAAAATAAATAGTTGTATAAACAGTTTAGTACACATAATAATTAGTATGAAAACATATTAACGATTAATTTCATCCACGCACCTTTATATGATGCATGGACATGACTTTTACCATAGTCACCTTCCTTTGAATCACCGGCTACATTTTTGCCCTTGGTCATATTGAAAGAGCAAGTTTAGTTTTTTTGTTTTAATTTTTTTTAATTTTCAATAAGATATTTATAAGAAGCTTGCGGATACTTTCATGTTATTTTATTTAACAGAATATTAAATCATAAAATGTCAAATTTGTAATATAATTTATTATGCTATGTACACCTTCAAAGAGTAGTAATCTAAATCTCAAAACTTAAAAGAGAAGAATTCAAATTCCCTTTGTTTGCTCAAAGTTAGCAACCTAAATTCCAGTCTTATCTTTAATCTAAGTATGTACTGATTATGATCCCAGGCACCTATGAGCGGCTGGGCACAAGGAGAGCAAAGTAGCAGCTCTGCCCCATGTCTGAGAGTCTCTGGTTCAGCAATCCTGGGCTGGATTGAAAAAAAAAAAACTGCTGCAGGGTGGGTGTCGATGATCCAGGCTGTGATAGTCTTGTCTGCTGGGTGGAGTTGTGAGGAGAGGGAAGTCTGGGTTCTAGCCCTCGCCTGCAACCCCAGCAGAGCCTCACAACAAGCCAGATGACCCTGACTCCATGGGGGCCGCCATTTTCCACATCCGGACTTCTTTCTCGTCACAACTCCACCCAGCAGACCAGACTATGGCAGCCCAGATCATCAACACCCACCCTGCAGCAGTTTTTTTTTTTTAATCCAGCCCCAGGCATGCTGAACCAGAGACTCAGACATGGGGCAGAGCTGCTACTTGCTCTCCTTGTGCCCAGCCACTCATGGGGTGCCGGGAGGCATGGCGGGTTCCAGCCCTGGTTTGCAACCCCAGCAGAGCCTCACAACAAGCCAGACACACCCCTACTCCATGGGGCCACCGTTTTCTACATCGGACTTCACTCTCATCACAACTCCACCCAGCAGACCAGATTATCACAGCCCAGATCATCAACAGCCACCCTGCAGCAGTTTTTTTTTTTTCAATCCGGCCCAGGTATGCTGAACCAGAGACTCTCAGACATGGGGCAGGGCTGGTACTTGCTCTCCTTTGCCCAGCCACTCATGGGGCACCGGGAGGCATGGCAAGTTCTAGCCCTGGCTTGCAACCCCAGCAGAGCCTCACAACAAGCCAGACAACCCGCCCCCCACTCCATGGGGGCCACCATTTTCCACATCCAGATTTCATTCTCGTCACAACTCCACCCAGCAGACCAGACTATCACAGCCCGGCTCGTGCAGCCGCTTAGTGGCCGCCCGATTCATCAATAATTGCTTTATTTAGAGGTGACCTCAAGAGTATCCCACCCACACGGCAAGCCTGGCAAGCTGCTCATGTCGTATTTGATATGCCAAATACAAGTAACATTTATATTAGGTCATTACCATGACCTAATATAATGGTTTGAGGCTCTTTATGTTCCTGGAGCAAGTGGATGCCTTTGGGTTCTACTAGCATGAGACAGGACATATGGAGATATTACTGGTGCCCACTCTAGCAAATAGATGATCAATGGGAAGATAGTGATAGTGATAGTGATGTACTGATTATGTTTGATTTTCTTTCACTTCAGTAAAAGTTGTTTAATACTAATGTTTGTCTTGTTGGAATTTTTCCATGAAATCCCAACCTTTATGACTTTATAGCCAATTCATAAACAGTTCTTAAAACTCATGTTAACATAAGTTCTGAATGTAGGAAGACCAGTTTAAAACTTTAAATAAATTATGGTGAGTAAACTAGATAGCGTAATGACAGGGGTCATTCTTTCACAGTAAAGTTAACTCAAAAATGTATTAAAGACTTGAACTATTTGTTCTGAGATCATATAACATGTTTGAGAAAACAGGATATATTATAAAGGATAATGGAATCTATGATGCACTAAGGAATTTGACTTCAGTGAAAGGAAGTAAGAGCAAAATAAGGCAAAGGCATTATATAAAAACTATAAAAAAAGTAAAGTATACCATATTGAATAAAACATACTGGCACGCTACATCTGCAAATAGGATAATATTCAACATAATTTATATATACAACTTAAAAAACTCAATGACAAGAAAATCAACTCATAAAAATTAGAAGTTAACATATGTCTCTAAAGACATTTAAAGGGGAAAAACAATAAAATATTCATCATAGCAAAACTTATTACCCTTTAGCTCATTAGGTTATCATGTCATTTGAGTGAGAATGAACTTATATAAGGAAAACCAGTAATGAAATGTGTTGGCAGGGATGTGAACTTGAAGAAGCATTCATATATGGTTGGTAGAAATGTCAACTGGCCCAGCCTCTATGGAAAACGGTAAGATTTTTTCAAAATACTACAAACACAGTCACCATAAATTCTAATAGAGGAATTTATTCCTTTAAGTGTCATTACATAAACACAACAAAATACTTTACAGCAATAAGGAAACATGGTATCTTGCTTTTTTGCTACAACAGGATATAACTGGATGGAATTGTACTAAGAAAAATGTCAAAAGGCCATTCTTACTCATATGAGAAATGGAAAAGCAAAGCAAGGGAATATGTCAAAGAAAAACAGACCCATACTCTGATCACAGAATTATCACTGGAAAGTTTTCACTGGGAGGGGAGAAAGGGAGATTGAAAGCCGATGGGACCCATCTGATGGAGGGATGCTAGTGGTAGAGGGATACTAGTTCTTAACTCAACAGAAAAATGATTTCTATTGTATGGACTCAAGAGAAAAAAATATAAGTCAATGTCAGTTATTATATTAACTTATATGTTATAAGTTAAAGTAATTCCTGCACTCAGGAATTACTCCTAGTGGTGCTCAGGGGTACCATAAGGGATGCCAGGATTGAACCTGGGTCAGCTGTGTGCAAGGCAAATGCCCTCCTTCGGTACTATTGCTCCAGCCCCCAGTTATTTTTGATGGATTGCAGACGGCCTCTATGGTCCATTAGAGGATCCAGAAGGGGTCTCCTCGGCTCCTGCTGCTGGAAAATGGCACAAGACACATGTCTGTCAGCCCCAGGAAGCAGGGGACGTCAGCATCTGTTCCCCACTTTCCTCAACCCTACTTTGCTGGTACCTCACAAGAAAGTTCCTACAAAATAGAGGGAAGAAGACTTTAACTGTAAAAAGTTAAAAATATATATTAAAATATAAATCTGACATATAATTTAAAAAGAGACTCACATACATTGGGCAGAGCTGCTACCGGCTCTCCCTGTGTCCAGCTCATCATGAGGCGCCCTGCAGGAAAGGCGGGTTCTAGCCCTGGTCCGCCACACCAGCAATGTCTTGCAAGAAGCCAGAGCAACCCCCACACCATGAGGGTTGCCATTTTCCACATTTGGACTCCCCACTCATCAGAGCTCCACCCAGCAGAAGAAGCTGATCAAAGCCTGGCTCCGCATGGCAACTTTGTGGCTGAGAGGTTCATCAATAAATGCACGAGATTAGAGGCGACTACAAAAGTATCCCACCCGCACAGCAGAGTCTGGCAAACTCTACCCTTATGCCAAATACCAGTAATAATTATAGACCTCATTCCCATGACCTGATGGAATGGTTTTTAGGCTCTTTATGTTCCTGGAGTGAGCAGATGCCCTTGGCTACACTAGCATGGAACAGCATGTATGAAGATTTTACTAGTGCCCGCTTGAGCAAATCATTGATCAACGGGAAGACAAGTGATCAAGTGATCACTTGATCACTTGACACTTGCATCCTGTTATTCATCGATTTGCTCGAGCAGGTGCCAGTAACATTTCCATTTGACCCTATCATGTTCCTGTGTATCCCAATGGCACCTGCTTGTTTCAGGAATATGAAGAGCCTCAAATGATACAAGTGAATTAAATACAAGTGATACAAGTGAATTAAAAAAGAAAACATTTTTAACCAAGTCTATTCCATCTCTCCATTTAAATTAAGCCAGAAATCGTTCTAAGGCATTTTTTGTGAATGGCTTAATATGACTTATTTTCAGCAAAACAAAAGCAATCATTGTACATCAGCATGAAGTAAAGCTCTGACATTAGATTATAGGGAGCATATTCAGCACTTTCCAAGTAAAATACCATAACTATTAACAAGAATCATATATAAAGAAGATATTGGTAATTTATATATAGACAAATCATCAAAACCTAAAGTTTCTCTCATGGAGTTTTTGTTATACTCAACAACAATAAAAAAACATGGGTGCAATAATTAGCTGAAGATAGAATGCAGCCTATACAATTTTAATTAAGAACTGGGTGATAATACAGTGGATAGGTTGCTTGCCTTACACAACCTACTCAAATTTCATCTATGGCACTCCATAAGATCTTCTGAGCACCACCAGGAGTGCTCCCTGAATACAGAGACAGAGCTCCATGAGCAATGCTGATTATGCCCCCGAAAAAAAAACACATTTCTATTAAGAAAATGATGATACAATATCTATTAGTAACAATATCTCACAAAAATGTAATTACTATGTTCAATATGCTGGATTTTTTGTGTGAAAAATTAAAATTTTTTTCCAAGATTTCATAGATATTTCTAGAAACTTATGCTTTATTTCATGATCATAGAGTGTAATTCTTTCAATTTTAGTAAAATATTTTTTATATGGGCAGCATGATATGAAGGCACATACTAACCCTCTGACTTTGTGGTGGATTATTAAGAATCTATCGCTTGATCACTTAACATCTCGTAATTTGTCGATTTGCTTGAGTGGTCACCAGTAATGTTACCATTTGTCACAGTCACGTTCCAGTGTACCCCAATGGCATCTGCTTGCTCCATAAATATGAAGAGCCTCAAACTGTTCATTCAGGGTCTTGATGAAGAAGTCTGACCAACTTGTAGGTGGGGGCCACTGATCTTTTGACATCCTGTGGGATCCAATCGATAATGACTCTAGTCTAGCGGTTGTCTCCAAGTCACATTACATGTCCAGGCCCATCCTATTTTGATGCCTTGGCAAACAAGACAGTTTCCCTGACTCTCAATCATTGAAGGAGGTCGGATCTTCAGATTCCTTCATCATTTGAGTGAGGCGTGATATTCCAGGCATAGCTCTATCGATTCCTCTTTGGGAGACCCAAATCGTGTTCTCATCCTGCTTTCGTAGGGCCCAAAACTCTGAGGCGTATGTTAATGCAAGGAGAACGGTGGAGTCGAAGAGACGTGTCCAGAGTCAGAGTTTCTTTGTCCTTTTAACTATTTATTCAATGCTCTTGAAGATGTTCCATGCCACTCTCTTCCTTCTGCACAACTCAGGTTTTAAGTCGTTCATCATGTTGAGTTTTTGACATAGGTACACATAACTGCTACATTCGGATATGTTTATTCCATTGAGAGTGAATGGAGCATCTGGAACTAGTTCTTTTTTCATGTACATTGTTTTGTTGAGATTCAGCTGTAGACCCATTTTTTCCAAATTCTCAGTCGAAGTCAGTTAGCATTTGTGCCACTTGGCTAATGTTTGGTGCTATTAGAACAATGTCATCAGTGAAGAGGAGGTGGTGTAGTTGACAACCGTCTAGCTTCACTCCCATTCCTTCCCATTCTAATTGTTGCATGATGCTCTCGAGGGGTGGTGCTGAAGAGTTTTGGTGAAATGGTATCACCGTGCAGAACCCCTCTATTGACATCAGTAATCACTTCCTAGTAGTATGGTGAGATCCTGGTGGTGAATCCGTAATACGGCTCATGAAGGATCTTGATGTATAGGTTTTGAATGCCCTGTTTTGCTAGGGCTTCGATGACTGCTTCGTTCCCAACAGAATCAAAGACTTTCTTTAAATCAATGAATGTGAGACAGAGCGGCATCTTGAACTCCCTACAAACCTCAATGAGCTTGGTTTCCGTGTGGATATGGTAGATTGTGCTGAATCCTTTTCGGAAGCCTGCTTGCTCTCATGGTTGTCCTTCATCTAATGTTCTGCCAATCCTGTTCAGGATGACTCCATTGAAAAGCTTGTAGATGATGGACAACAGGAAGATGGGGCAATAGTTGCCAATGTCATGTGTTGGGGACACCTCTGGGGTCCTCAACAGTGCCAGGAGCGAGTTCCCTTCTACCTCCAAGCGGGGAATGGATGAAGACTCAGAAACCGATGCAGTTTTTAAAAAGGACTTTACTATCACAGGTTCCAATATACAATCCAAGAGCAGGGAAAACCTCCGGACTCTGGGTTCCCAGCTAGGCCCCAGCCAGGTGTAGGCCAAGATGGCTGCCACCACGTGTTGAGGCCCAACAGAGAATGGAAAGGACAGAGAAGCAAAATGCCAAGGGAAGCCGAAATGGCAAAAAGGGGAAAAAGAGTTAGCTTCTTTCTTCTTGCAGCTTATTTTATAGCTAGAAATCCACCCAAACTCCCCAGCCCAGCCCATTCTGGGCTGGGCTATCTAGAAGATGAAAACAGGAAAACAGCTCCATAGAATGTAGCAACTTCAGGAGACCATCTGGCTGTTTACAAGGACCCAGAGCTAATTAAAAGCCTCCTAGCAGAGCTGGGAGAAGCTATAAGCTAAATGTAACTTCCCCTGGCAGGAAGGATCAAATGCCCTCAGGTAATTTCTCCCAGCACCTCACCTAATGTCTTTTTATGCTTGTCTTAAGCCAAGATCTGCCTGGAATAGCCTTTATAGGGTAGAAAAGGGTGATTCTGAGATGGCATGTCTCTGTACACAAAGACTAATACTAATGCCAGTTAAATATTTCTCCAAGCCTTCACAAGAGTCTCGTTTACTTCACGGTAGTTTTGTATTTTAGTTGCCTTTTGAGTTATCAGGGAGCCATGCTTGCTTGGCTTGGAGGCAAACAACATTTCTCTCTCTGGTCTAATTACTTAGAGATCCAACGTGGCCAGGCAAATATGCTGGTAAGATCTAGCTAGCCCGACGATGATTGTGGTAGCATGAGATAATATTTATACCAGCCAGTATAGAATACATGGTCAGATAAGACTGCCACATTTAGACTACCCTCTATCTATGAAGTGACCTGCAGGGAGGCAATCCAGGGCAGATGCAGAGGCCTAGGCTTTTAGGTGTCATGCAACAGTCGTGGATGTCTCCCCTTCTTGAACAGTAGATCCGTCGTGCTGGTTTTCCATTGGGAGGGCAACTTGCATTCAGACAAGTAGCGTGTGAAGAGCTGAGTCAGTTTATTGATGAGTACTGACAGCAGATTCTTCAGGTCTTCAGGTCTGACTTTGTCTGGACCGAATGCTGTTCCCTTCCTTACCAACAAAATGGCATGTTGGATTTCAGAAGGGAGAATGTTTGGGATGACATATCCATCCTGCGGAATTTGGTATGTGGGCTGGTGAACATGGCTATGAATGAGATCCAAGTAGTAGTCCTGAATAATCTTCTCCATTGCCTTTCTGGAAGATATGATTGATCCATAGGAAGTCAGAGGGCAGTCATCTTGGTCTTACAGTTGGCGAAGGACAGGTAGGCATTGTGAATGCTTTTCATGACTTCTGCTGCATTGGCCAGTATTTCTGCTCTTCTCTCTTTGAGGTCTTCCTTTATTGCTTCTCTGCACTGCTTTGTGAGCTTGGATGTTAGCATATGGTTGCCTGAGGCTCATGCCTTGCCACATTGGTGAATTAGTTTGAGAGTTTTTGAAGACAGGCATCCTTTTGTGTCTTCCTCTCTCTCAGTGTTATTCACACAATCATAGAGGTGCTGAACCAGTCGCTTGTATTTTTCATCGATGTCTTCAATGTTGGCATCTTCCAATGTTGCCGCAATGGTGCCAAAGAGTTCCCAGTTGGTGGTCATTCTGGAAGTCTCTTCTAAACTTTGCAGCCTTTTATCCCCATTCCATGAAGTAGAATTTTGCAGGAAGGAGACATAGGTCTGTTCCTGTTTGGAATTTTGGTATGACAACCACATCAGTCAGGCAAAACCATGGATTGAATATGATGTGGTTAATTTCATGTGAAACTGTCCTCCAGGAGACTCCCATGTCCAATGTTTAGATTCAGCCTTTGGAACTTTGAGTTACCATGAATGGTCTTGAAGGACATGATGAATAATCTCTCACCCTGTTCATTCCATTCTAGGCCACGGGTCCTTATGTGGAGTCCTTCTGCCCATCTTCTCAATCCTATCTTGGCATTAAAATCACTGACTATGATCTTGTAGAAGGTGTGATCTTTAAAGAACTCCTTCAGTTCCATGTAGAATTTCTCAATTTCTTCTTCCTTGAATGTTGATGTTGGTGCCTAGACAATGAAGATAGAAACTGCTGGCAGTGGACCACATCTCTTCAAGTGTAATTGTCCTATCCAATTTGTTAGGCATTTGAATGAATCAATATTCACAGCCGTGTTGGTAATAATGTTGATAATAAAAACAATAGGATAAATAACTCCTGTTCTAACAATATAGTTTTCTATTATAATAGTATTTTGCTCTGCCTCCTTCAGATTTTGGTGATTTGTAGCCATAGAGAGTAAAGAGAGTCAACAAATTAATCAGCAAGCTTAAACTCCAAGAGCAATCAGTGAGATAACATTCCTGAAACATGGTTCAACTTTTCAAAGGGAATGGTGATATAGCCATTGTGCTAATATCTATCATAGAATGAAAAAAAAAGTTCTAAGATTTTCTGCTTTTATTATGCTGATAGAAATCTCACAAAGTATTTGACCATTTTTTTAAGTTTTCAATAGTATTATATTTCAAAACTAAATAGATTTTGAAAAACATCTAGTCACAAATTTATTTTCATTTGAAATAAGATGGGTTTACATTGAATTCATATTTGAATTCCTATTCCATATTTTTGGGCATGGAACTGAAAATATGGAACTCTGAGTGATAGCTTAATTTAAATAATACTTCCAAAGCAGTACTAGATATCCCTTTTTCTTATTAAATAAATTTAGTTATTGAGTATTTTAATAACACTGACACCAAGCAAAGAAATATATAACACTTTTCTCTCATCTCTCAAGTAGGGTGTTTGCCTTGCACCTTGGTGACCTGAGTTAAATCCCAGAAGTACCACATGGTGCCTGGAACACTACTAGGAGTAATACCTGAGTACAAAATGTAAGCCCTAAGCAACACAACAAGGTGTAGTTACCTGAATGAACAAAGAAGTAGAATTAGAGTAGAAAAAGGCATTGATTTGCAAATAGAAAGTCAGCAGTAAATATGAAGGTGTGATATTTTGTACTTAAAAAAAATATATGTACTTTTCCTTTAAAGAGAGGAAAGTTTTGTTTAAGTGTCTACATGTCATATGTCTAGTTTATTACTATTTTCTTTTTAGAGTAAGTAACCAAAAAATATTACCAAGGAAAAGTCCACATTTTTCATTATCAACATTTTTCATTATTAACAGAGATGTCAATACTGAAATATTTATGCTTGAGTATAAGTAATATTGAAGTATATTAAAATATGTATACTTTTAATTTTTTAAATTACATTATCATCTATCCAATCATTTTGTGTTAACAACCATGCAAGAGTAAAAGACTTACATCTTACAGTAAAAAAAATCATCTTTATAATCTAACTAACATTTAGTATATGTTAGTAAGATCCCAGACTATAAAATGAAAATATGACTAAAGCTTAAAATTAATCTAATAGACCATTTTAATGAATATTGTGTAATAATTTTAATATCAAAAATGCCAAATATTGCAATCTAATGCCACTATCCAATAGAACTGGAATCTATACTCCTTGGAGAAATGTCTGTTTCTAGGTTTGAAATGGGCATATTAAACCTAATAATGAACCTCAAGCTTATTGTAATGCAAAAAAGTGAAGCTGTGGTCACAAATAAAAGGATGAAATATGTGAAAGATTTCTATCAGTAGAGTGAAATGGATGGAGATGGACTCAAATGACCAAACTTCCAGTCTGTAAACTAAATTGATCATGCATATATAATCCTACAGGTGGTCTATGTAGTTAATAATATTGTTACATATTTCAAAGCCGTAATGAAAATAATTCTTAAAACCTAACATTTTGAAATTATGATGGCAATGTTAGCTATTTCTTAAGAAAATAATTTTATAATTTGTGCAAACATCAAATTATTCTATTGCACACATGAAGCCAATATAGTAGCATGCATTAAATATATCACAATTAAAGGGAGGAACAAAAAAGCTTGATCAGCCTTGAACTCTGAATTCTTGATTATATATAATAGATACATACATATCTATGTGAAAAACTCTCCACATAAACAGAATAAAGTCATTTCAAATTTTTATATCAAAATTATCAATGGGGGATCTTCAGTTGATTGGCTTTTAGGAAGGGATTTTTAATAGTATCAGGTAATATATTTGAATTTTGACCTTGCGAATAATGGAAAGAGTGCTCATTGGGGCATGCAGCAGCATTCAGAATTTCCTTTCACCATGTCAGAATAATAGATGGCATACTCTATAAAAAATTAATTTAAATAAGCCAGAAAAAAATCAAGGTTTCTTGAAAGAAAATAGATTTTCTATTAAAAAACATCTTATTTATTGCTTATCTGGACAGGCAATGTGCTCAAGTTTTTCTACTTTCTTTGTGATAAAGTAGAACTCAATGTTATTAATTGTTAGCACTTCTTCATGTAATCTGATATTATCATAGTTATCACTTAATTATATAATGATTTGCTTCTGACTTAAGTATTTTTGGATTTTTCTTTCTTATTTCAACCGTGGTGGTTAAATTTCATTGTAAGCAGTTTAAAAAAGTTTTTTTTGGGGAAATGGTAGTTTTAGCATCCTTATTCTTTAATGACTGATACAGTGCTATTGTGTGGTCCTGCCATTTTTATATCACTCATATAGAATTTAACAAGAAAAAAAATAAAACCCATCTAAAAAAAGTGGAGGAGGCGATGAATGTAAACTTCCTCAAGAAAGTTAGACAGATGGTTAATAGATATATGAAACAAATGTTCTGTGTGATGAAACATCAGGGACTGCAAATCAAAACAATAATGAGATATCACCTTACAATAGTAGAATTGAACATATAAAAATTTTTAAATAATAAAATTAACAGCGTTGGCAGGGATATGGAAGCAAAGGGGCCCTCATACAGTACTGGTGGGAATTTCACATAATTCAACCATTTTGGATAACAATATGTGTACTAAAAAACAAAGAATTAAGCTCCCATACCACTCAGTAATTTCACTTGTTGGCATTTACCCCAAGGACACAAGTATATTATATATATATATATATATATATTTAGTATATATATACTATATAAAGTATATTTAGTATATATACTATATAAAGTATATTTAGTATACATATACTATATAAAGTATATTTAGCACATATATATATATGTGCTAAATATATATATATATATATATATATATATATATATATATATATATATATGAGGTCCTGTGTTACCTGCAGCACTATCTATAAACCAGAATCGGAGAAAAACTCAAAGACCAGACTAGTGAATAAATTGTGATATATAAGCAATGAAATAGCACTTCGGTTATAAAGAAAAAAATGAAACAATGCAATTTGATGCTATGTGGATGGAACTGAGCTAAGAGACATGATTCAAAGGGGCTTAATCTAGTGTGGGATAGAAGGAAGCACAGTGAGGGAAAAACACATGGTCCAAAGCAACAGGATCCATGATCTGGTCTACAGAATTGAGCTCCTATGGCCGGGAGAAAGTAAGATGATGAATGGAAAAGACACTCTGGTGTGGGTTGGAATGCTGTATGCATAATGCCCTGACATCACTAGTATTGATGATGCTATTTGAAGTTTTTGTCTGTTTTCTATAAGTTGAAGTGATGATACAGTTTTCATGATGCCTGCTTTGCATATAACTGACCCAGATTTAATACCCAAACATGAATATTGTCCCTGAGAACCACCAGTCATGACCCCTGTGTGAAGAACCAGGCATAAGTCCTGAGCACAGTGAGGTATGGCCTCAAAACCAAAAGAAATCATTAATAAATAATAAAAACATCTTTTCTAAAAAGTCAGTATATTACTGTGCCTTGTCTTTGAGACCACTAATTCAATTATCAGCCTTTTCTGCTGAGATCTACTACTATATTTTTTAACTCATTGATTGCTGTTTGGATGAGTTTTTTTTATTTATTTTTTCCATCAATCTTTATCTATGTCAGACCATCAACCATCCAGGGCCCACGGGGCAGAGCCCTGGGTATAGACAAACCTGTCTCCTGTCTGCCACCTGCCAACACAGTCAGGCACCACAGTCACACCTGCAACACCTCAATGGGAAGGGACTGGACCCCCTGAGATTAACCCAGAGCCACAGCAGAGCCTGGCAAGCTACCCGTGGCGTATTTGATATGCCAAAAACAGTAACAATAATGGACTTTATTCCCAATGGATGGAGACATTACTGGTGCCTACTCAAGGAAATCGATGAACAACAGGAAGACAAGTGACAAGTGAAAAGCTTTATCCATTTTCTCAGTGATTTCCTTAGTTTAGTGAGTCTGCTCTAAAATTATCTTAGGAAGTTTAGTAAGCTTTGATCAAGTTGAGAGCTTTCCTAGGTCTCTGTCCCATTTGTCCATACAGTTGAATACCTTCATTTTAATTATTACTGATGCTATGTGAGATCAAAGGGCAGAGTTGAGTTCCATTTGGCCTGCGCAGTGATCTGTTGCTTAAACTCATAGTGTTATTCTCATGCCTTTGACTCTATTGCTATATAGAAATCATGGATGCCTGGTGAGAATTAAATTATTTGCCCCCTGGCTCTGAGCTGAATGGTCCTGAATGACAATAAAAAGACCTAGTGTTACCACTTTGCCATCATTTTTAATGTCTAACTAGTTTTGGAGTTGAGTCCAGGGTTCAAAGGTGTTAGTGTCTGCAGTTCATTTGGCAACATTGTCCAACTGAATTAGACAGTGACTGACGATTGTAGTCATGAGAACCAAGTGCCAGCTGTTCTTCAAGCTGATCTTCATGACTAAGGGAAACTTTTTGAATTTGCCTCTACAGTTTGGAGATGGGTGCTTTGTCTATGGTCTGAAGCGTATGACTCACCTTTTAGTTTTCTACTACCTGCTGTGGAATCTTGTGTTGTAGTTCCCAGTTGCTGCTTTGAGTTGTGGCCTGAGAACACAGTCTCCTGTTTATGCTGGGGATATCCAGTTTCTAGTTTCTTTCTGATACAACAGCTTAGGTGTGAAACTGAATCTTGAGCCTATAACTCAGAGCCTTATGTTGGAGATTATGTCTCCATAGAGCATTGGAGAATCTTGGTACCAACTATGGGTAAAAACTGTCATCTAATACTTCAGGAGTAAGCCTGTAGGGTAGAAGCAATGTTATGACCCTTTGGGTCTGAGGTTGTGAACCTCTCAGGGAAGGACTGACACTGCAATCATCTAGGGCAGGGGCAAGACTATGACCCAGTTGGTCAAAACTCATTTTCCAAATAGCTGGTCCCAGTCTAGGTTAAGTGTGGCTGAATATGTTGTGGGCCAACAAGTCCTAAGATTCTTTTCAGCTTGGTGAGTTAAAATACAAAGCGTGTTCGGTAAAAATTTTCCCATCAGGGGCCTGAACTATATACTACATGGAATAGGAAAATGAAAGATTGCTATCAATTTGATAGCATTCCTTTTTCTCCTTACTTTTGAACTTCATGTTATTTTTGGTATTGGGGGTCAGAAAAAATGATGTTATGAAAATACTTTTATTGAAATAATCTTCATTTCACATCTTTATCAATTGTATCCCTGAATCCAATAAAAATATGTGGAACTTCAAGTTGATTTCACTGAAATATCACATAAAGACACAATTGACTATTCCATAGCTGTATATCAAGTAGCATTTATATGTTTCTATTTTACGTTATTTTATAAAGTACTATGATCCAAGTCCATAAAATTTTTGTCTCTTTTTTTGGGTCATACCCAGTGATGCTCAGGAGTTTCTCCTGGCTCTGCACTCAGGAATAACTCCTGGCTGTGTTCAGAGGACCATATGGCATGCCCGTGAATGAACCTGGGTTGACCATATGCAAGGCAAGCACCCTACATGCTGTATTATCACTCCAGGTTGAAATAAATGAATTTTTAAGCAATATTTTCTTTTAGTCCCTTAGGCTGGTTTATGAAGCCATCTATAGCAAAATAATAAAAAATAGATCCAATGAAACAAATAAAATTCAACAATCAAAGATACAGATGAACAAAATATTTATAGTAGTTCCTATTTATAAATAAAACTACAAATTTTAATAACAATAAAACTCAAATCCATATGCTCTTTCATTCTCCCTATTGAAGGCTTGGTTAGTTTATTCTTGAGTCTAAAACAACCTAATTAACTTGCATAACCAGCAGAATACATACTTATTGTTAAAAACGTGCAAAATCTTTTAAACTTTCATCTTGAAACACTTTCTCAGAATGCTGCATGTCAGAACTCAGCTGGCTTGTCATGTAGAACTCAAAATGCAGAGAACAGCTAAGGGCAGGTGTATCCGTGAGCAGTACAAGGATATGAGTATAATACCTTAAACGTCTAGCGCAATTGTGGCTTCAGATTACTGAATTCCTTTATGACTTCAAAGACCCAAGAAAGAACTGCTTCCCATAAAATCATCTGCATACTTTTGGAGCTACTAAGTTTTAGGATATATTTTTATAGAGCTATATAAAATAAGAAAATAATGAGTTGTATTGTATGTCCCCCACCTGCAATCTGACTTCTCTGCAACAAAGACGTTGTTGATCTTTCTTACTTTTATCACCATGAACCTGGATAAACCCAGTGACTAATTCGGACTTTGTAATATATTAGAAGTCATTTCTTCTTCTTAGGTATAACCTTACATGATTTGGTAATGTTTACTTCTGTCTCTTAGAATACTGTTTCTGAATAGAGAGTACGGCTGGTATGGTGCTTGCTTTGCAACTGGCAGACGTGAGATTAATCTCTATATGCAGGATTACTCCTGGATAAAATCACAGACAATATATGTGCCAGGTAACAAACTAGGATCGAACCAACTGCAAGGCACTCTACCTGCCCTGCTATCTCTCCATCCTTCATTTGAAATACATTCTAAAATCCAAATCATCTAACATTTTGTACACTGATGATATCAATTACATGGGCCTAGTAATTAAACATTAATAGCTCAAAGTTTAAATTTTTTACATTTCCTTTATTTATGAATTTATTTATATGTGGGGGTAGACTCACACCAGATATGCTCAACACGTATTCCTGGCTCTGGGCTCAGC